>QRFJ01007130.1:0-60648 GCA_006176705.1 Cocos nucifera
TTCGATTTGTCTTTTCAATACACATTATGCTTTGGTGTTCCTGAGGAGTCCGCTGTAAGAGAATCTCATTCTCTCTTAAATATGTTAAGAACTCACAAAATAGATATTCACCTCCTTGATCCGATCGAAGAGTTTTAATACTCTTTCTAATTTATTTTTCTACTTTACTTCAAAATTTTTTGAATATTTCAAGTAAATCTAACTTATATTTTATCAGATAAATATATCCATACCTGGATAGATCATCTGTAAAAAGTAATGAAGTAGAAATATCCATCTCTACCACATGTGCTCATTGGTCCACATACATCAGTATGTACTAGATCTAAGTGCTTAGTAGCTCTCTCACCATTTTTAGTAAAAGATAACTTGGTTATTTTGTCAAGAAGGCAAGATTCATAGGTTGGAAGTGATTCATGATCACTAACTTTGAGAATTTCCTCTTGAGTCAACCTATTTATCCTGTTCTTATTTATATGACCTAGCCTATAGTGCCATAGGTAAATATCAGAGATATTATCTAATCTAGGATATCTTCTAGAAGTGTATATTACACTCACAGGATATGATAAAATATAAATACCCATTTCTTTGTTATCCTTGCATTATTATAATATTATTCATAATGATATCACAATAATCATTTTTTATAGATAAATAATAACCATCTTTGGCCAAAAGGCCAATAGAGATTATATTCATTAGATAGGAAGGATAATAATAACATTCATTTAAAGAAACGATATTGGTATTGAGAATAAGTTGAACCATTTTCATAGCTAGAACTAGAACAGATCTTTCATCTCCAACAGTCAGGAATCGCTCATTATTTTCAAATCTTCTACTAATTTGAAGTCCTTGCAACGTATTGCAAATATGGACTGGACTTCCGTATCCAATACCCAAGTAGAAATATCACAAACAAAAATATTACAAGGTCTTATCATATAACATCGTTGATTAGCAACTACTTGCTTATCTCTCTTATTCAGCCTATTGGGGTCATCAAGATACTGAGGATAGTTCTCTTTCCAATGTCCCTATTTCTTACAATAGAAGCACTTTGCCTGATCTAGGTTATTCCTGGATCTTATGTTTAAATTGGGCATAGAGGTCCCAACATGAACCACTTCGTGCTACTGAACAACATTCAACTTTCGATACTTATTATCGAAGTTGGATCCTATAAGTTAATCACTATCTAATAGTGAATGGAGCAACTATGATTTGGGTTTAACTGTATAAAGGAGAACCAAAAGCTTAATTAATAATTGATTCATTAAACCTAAAGATTTGGACTTTAATCAAAAGGTTCTTCAACTATTTTATTCGAACTGGTAACCTCTACCTCCAATTCGAGAAATTACTCTAATTTTTTAGTGGGTACTAGAATCCACATAGACTGCACACAAGCCCAACTATGGTTGGTCAACCCATGTACATCTAAGGATAGGTTTGTAATCAATTATTTTTTTAAATAATTTTTAGTAATTTAATTTTACCCTAGATATTTTTTCAGTGGGCTAGGGCCTCCAGTGAAAATTTTGGTTAGATCCAACCATTAACATGATCATACTTGATCCATTTAACTAATGAATGATTAAGCCCAACTATGGTTGGTCAACCTAACCACCATTTAGAGAGACATGGCCAAGAAATCATATTATGAATGAAAATTTCATTAGCAGATAAGCACCAGGCCTATGGGCCTCCAATGATTATCCACCTAATGGACCTATTATCATCCACTTAATAGGAGGCTATGATGTAGTTATCATAATAACTATTCCATTTTAGGGATCTAATAATTTTAGAGGATTTAATTTAAAGATGAGGAAAGATTAGATGAACCAGCTTGTCATGATCCTTCCATTGACTTCACCAATTCAGCTTAACAGCCTGATCAAGGAGCACCTAAATCAGTCATACTAAGTTACCTACCTGACATGGGTTAGCTCAAATAGTCAAGTGATTCTATCAAAACATAATTTCACCAATAGGACAGGTAAGTTTGATCAGTGGGAGGATCTGCCAAAACTTGCCTTAAACATTATCAGAAATGGCCAGGTAAGCAGGCTATCAATTAAAGACCATTAGTCTAGTTTATCTTAGATACCAACTAGTTTAAATAGTTTCAATTAGATCAACCTAACAGTTCATACTTGACCATGTAGCTAGAGTCTATCTTCGATCTCATTAAAGATATAGACTTGACCAACTATAACTATTGTAATTGATCTAGAGAATCTTGACCTAATCTAAGACAATAATTGATTAGATTTAGTTAATTCTCTAATTAAGTTTATTCTTTAATCAATCCTATGTCTAACCCAATTAATGGACCTAATTTCTACTAATCCATTTAACCCAATGTGTTATGATTCGTATCTTAGGATCTTCAATTTACAATCCTAGATCCTAATCAAACAACTTCTTAATTCTTAATTATGTTTTGGACTGAGGGTTAGGATTTAGCTTTTCGAAAATAATTTTTATATTTATAAAATATTTTTACAACATGGTTCTATCAACTAAGTTGCATGTTTGATTCATAATTAAATTGCAAGTAACATAAACATGAATCTACTTTAGATCTAACCTAAATAGGTTTATGTAATTGAAACAGTTTCAACATCAATCAATCATAAATCTTTCTAGATCAAATCTAATATATTTATGATGATTAAAATTAGATTAAAATATTTTTAATCAGATCATAAAATCCTTAGATCTAATCTAAAATTTTATGATCAATATTTTATTTCAGCATGTACTAGGACAACCTTTCCACTGTAAGAGGTAAACCTTACAGCAGGACAACCATATAGCAGTCCATGCAATCTAAAAACTTTATTTTTAGATCTAAAATTATTTTAAATCTATTAAATTATAAATAAAATTAGATTAAATCTAATAAATTTATGATTAGTACCAGATCATCACGAACTAGGATAATCTTTTCACTGTAAGGATTAAACCTTACAATAGGATAACCTTATGGCAATTCATGAGATCTAAATTTTTAATTTTAAATTTAATAATTAAATTATAAATTAGATCTAATCTAATAAGTAATTTAAACATTCTTAATAAAATCATGTAATAAGAACCTAGGCACTGATACCAATTGAAGAAACCGGATCTAGGGTTTCACGAGTAGATCTTGAAATTTTTTCAAGATCAGACAGTGAAAAATCTAAATAAATTAAATATTTATTTAAATAAATATGAAAATAATCTAGATCTATAATTTATTACATGATCAAGGCATGATATTACATCAAAAATTTAAAAACACAAAGGAAAGATTAACATGTTGATCTCATTAACATGCTACAATACTACATCCAATGTAGCTATAGAATAACATATTAGATCTGATACCTGAGCAAGTTAGATATTCTAACATACTGATCTAGGCTTGAGGATGAAGTCACCAGTCACACATGCGTTCAGCCTCTAGGAGCCATCCACACGAGCCTACGAACACGATTTGAGATCCTGATACCAATTAAAAATTTTTAATTTTAAATTTAATAATTAAATTGTAAATTAGATCTAACCAAATAAATAATCTAAACATGCTCAATAAAATCATGTAATAAGAACCTAGGCTCTGATACCAATTGAGGAAACCAGATCTAGGGTTTCACGGGTAGATCTTGAAACTTTTTTAAGATCAGGCAGTGAAAAATCTAAATCAATAAAATCTTTATTTAAATAAATATGAAAATACTCTAGATCTATAATTTATTACATGATCAATGCATGATATTACTTTAAAAATTAAAAAACACAAAGGAAAGATTAACATGTTCATCTCATTAACATGCTACAATACTACATCTAATGTAGCTATAGAATAACATATTAGATCTAATACCTGAGCAAGTTAAATGTTCTAACTTCCTGATCTATGCTTGAGGATGAAGTCACCAGCCACACATTCGTCCAGCCTGTAGGAGCCATACACACGAGCCCACGAACACGATCTAAGATCCTGATGCAAGAAATTAGCACAGTATGCTAGTACTGTGCTGATCTCTCTTCGATGGTCGACTCGATGCTTCTTTCTTTAAGACATAGACTCTCCAAAATATCAAAAGAAAGAGGAGAGATTTTAGATCTGAGACTCTCTCAAAAAAATCTCAAAAGCCGGAGGAGAAGAGAAAATCAAAACATCCCTAGAAGAAGACCCTCTTCTTCTTCTCTTTTCTCTCACCTAGACATCTAGTTTGGTGTCTATGGAACCCCAACACCTAAGGACCCTCTCCCTATGATTTCTGCACACCACAAAAATCTCCTAAAGTTTGGTGCTTCAAAAAAAAATTAGACCAAAATTCATCCTAAATTTAAAGAAAAAGAAGAGTCCTTGTCTAGATCAAAAACTAGACAATGAAGGACTAGTTTTGGCAAGAGGTCAGGGTGCCCAACTCTTAGGCGCCCCTCCTTGATTTTTTTTGATGAATCCAGCAAGAATACACACAAAAAATTCCTTCTTTCTCACATGGAATAAGGAAGAAAATAGGAGAGGGGCGGCACACTTAGAAGGAGGTGTTTTGGTTTATAAGGATTCTATCTCATAGAATCCTAAATCAAAACTAACTTCTCCTTCTGACTTGGTCAACCATCAAATTACCATATAAGTAGTAGAGGGAGAGAAGGGGCATACATGAAGACTAGAGAGAGACTCTCTATCATACAAAAAATAGAGAGAGTAGGCATGGGGTGTGGGATATAGGTGGCGCAAGGATAGGGAGTCCTAGTCACACTAGGACTCCAATTTTGACTTGATCAAAAATTGGTTTCTCAAACCAAATTAAACCAAAAATAAACTAGCCTAATTAAATTAGGCCCTAACCCAATTAAGAACTTAATTATATTAGATCATGTTAGATTTAATTTTAATTTAATTTTCTAGTTAAATTAGAAAATTGGGTTGATCTAGGACTAGTTCTTTCCTGCACTTGGCTTGTCCAATGAGCCAATTGGACTTGATCTAATCAAGACCAAACTAAATCTAATTAAATTATATTTAACTAAACTTAATCTCTACCCCTTAGCTTAATCAAATTAAGCTAATTAGTAATCTAATTGCTAATCGATCCTCTTATAATGCTTGCACTAGGTTAAACATCAATCGTGTTGATTGTTTAACCTTAGAACGATTCTCAATCGTTGATCAACCATCTGATCAGATCATGAGCTCTAATGTATGTGACCTCATAGGTCTGAACCTAAGCTCATAGCATAGAAATAGATTTCTTTGCCAATCAAAGTAACCATCTAGCAATGGTACCCGATAGTCGGATAGGTCGAATGTATAGAACAACATCCTTAGAACCTATGCGGATATAGTTTTCATATAATTCATCCCCTTGACCAAAATGCTTGTAGGATACCTCAGAATTCAACTATCAACTCTGATCAGGTTGTCCACATTATATTTTAAAATATTAAATCCATCTGATCGATTATCTTGGCTAAGATTTTGCTATATTGAAATATAGTGATATATTCTTCTTCAAGTCTTGGAGTGGTCAATTCCATCTTGATCATACTCTAACTTAAAAAGTAATTGACTGTGCCCAAAAGCCTTATGTTACTAAATTAGAATTCCAGTTAGTCCGATACCAAAGCACAGTGAGTTGCTTGCAAGTCACTGAGGCGATCTCAGGTCTAAGGGATACTTATACCTATATCCCATTAGGGACATTCTCGACAGTAGAATACTCTGGGGTTGGTCATGTTCCATGATGATGTACCCATACATCTCATCTATATTCAATACCTGTATCTTCATACTTCTTGGTTAAGAGGACAACCAACCTATATAGCATACAGCAATCTATACTCGATAGATGCTGTCATCCTAATTAACTGCCTATCATTTGGTCATGAATAAATTTAAGGACTAATCGATAAATCCTCCCTTTATCAAAGCTAAATAGTCCTAAGAACTTCATCACAATAATATAGTTCGTTAGAAGATG
Source organism: Cocos nucifera (assembly GCA_006176705.1). NCBI lineage: Eukaryota > Viridiplantae > Streptophyta > Magnoliopsida > Arecales > Arecaceae > Cocos > Cocos nucifera. Next base: position 5,994 of record QRFJ01007130.1, read on the forward strand.
AATACTTTTTGATGAAAAATATTAAAAATATATTTTATTTATTAATAAATTAATTATAAATACAATATAGCTCAACCATTAACAAATTAATGATTGGTTTTGGGATATATTTTCCAACAATTAAAACATCCACATGTTTTAAGATAGTACTTCCATATTTGAGTCACTGAGCCTTAGTGGTGTGGACACCAGAGCCATCAGAAGTTGGCAATATAATTTACATTCAATTTGGATTGAAGAAGCCATATTAGAATAACTCTACTTTAGTTATTTTGTTCTAGTCCTTTTGATTTAATCAATTAGTTCTTTTAATGCATTTAGTTTTGGATCCATAGGACCATACTTGGGTTTATTTTGGATTGAGCCTTATTTGGAAAGAGATCATCATAAAGAAGCAAGCTTGGTCCACGTCATCTTTGGAGCCACCACCCTCCACAGGCCCAAGGAGGAAATACATACGCCAACATATGACATGCCCAAGGATCCTCATGCCAAGTTGTGCCAAGCATCAAGCGCCCACATGGAGTTCCTTTTCTTCCCTAGGATTCCTTAAGAGTTCTTAATTTCTTACTTATTTTATTAAAAGACTGATTTCTTCCCTATGGTTCCATAAAAGATAGATATGATATATTATTGTATTTGGAAACCATACATAATGTTTTACTTTTTGTTGGGAGGGTTGATTTTTTTCTTATAAAGAGAATAGAATTTCTAAAGAAATCGAACCCCTAGGATCCTATATAAACCCATGTATCTTTCATGAATGAGACAATGAATGAATGAATTAATTTATAATTTCTATAAATACTTGTGTTGGTCACTTCGAGAGGGAGAGGGTGTGAGACCCAAAATTGCCCCATGAGGGGAGGGTGTGAGGCCCACCTTTTTCTATCTCCTTAACATTCATTTTCTTGAGATTCAGTATTCCCACGACCTCGATTCGTCTTCACCATCTATCTACATAAGCCTATTCCATCAAAAGAAAATCTATCTCATCCAAGATTTTCATCTACCATGTAGAGAGAGAAAGAGTGATCTATTATTCTATAGATCAAATGTTGACAAGGACCTTCGATCCTTCTCAATTGATCTTTGATTTTTTTTCTTTTTATTTTAGATCCGATGTTGATAAAGACCCAGTTCTTTATCGATAGATCTACTAGATTAAAAGATTAAGTGCCCTAATCAGGGTAGTTTCTCAACTACAACGATCCGGATTCTTCTTATCTTTTTTTTGGATTTTCTTGTGGACTTAATTTCTTGCTATCCTTCATTCCGTTTATATTTTTCTTTTTGTAATTATTCATGAGCATGTTTAATTTTTGCTATCTGTCTATTTACTTTATTATTGTAAATTATTTTCTGATCTCTAAAATGTCATTCATCAGCATCATTTAGATTGATCATGCTTTGATCCCATGTCAATCAGTCACGCCTCCTGAGCAAAGTATAGGCAACTATACTGTCTATCCTGGGAATAATGTGCCACAGTCGGACGTAATTTATTGTTGACGAATGGAAGGAAGCTTTGTGTTTTCTTTTCTTTTTTTTTTTTAGGCTATCCCACATCAATTTGGTATTAGAGCTGGATTGGTTAGGGCTTTAGTTTAAATTCTGTAATTTAAAATTCCTGCAAGTTAAATTTTCATAATTTACTTTCCAATATTTTTTTTTCTTTTTTACTGCATCTTATTTTTGCATCCTGGACTTGCATGACCACTAGATCAGGTATCCAGTACCAACATCCTACTTTCTCACCCAGTACCAACATGGATCCCAATACAGCAGCCATCATTAATGCCCTGACTGAGAAGTTTGATGATATGAAAGATTTTATGAAAACCATGAGTGAAAGAATAACAATACTAGAAGAAGCTAGTCAAAGATAATCTGAATCTGAGTCTCTCCAACTACCTATAGGACAGAGAAGAAGGAACCTCGACCTAGATTGACCTATAGTAGCATGCCCCCATCATAACCAGTTCGATCATGATGAGCATGTCCTTAGGAATGTAAAGATCGAAGCCCCAAGTTTTGATGGTTGTCTAGATCCGAGAGAGTACCTAGATTGAGAATCAAGCATGGACCACTATTTTGGATGGTATGAAATGTCTGAAGCAAGAAGAGTAAGGTTTGCTAGGATGAAGTTGGTTAGACAAGCTTGACTTTATTAGGAATGTGTTGAACATCTTCTCAACCAGAGAAGACAAGATTCGATAGAAACCTGGGATAAAATGAAGGAAAAACTTAGAGAAAAATACCTCCCCACCTCCTACCAACAAAGATTTTTAGATCAGTGGTGGAGACTTACTCAAGAAAATAGATCAGTCATAGAGTATATCACGAGATTTGATGAGTACCTCTTGAGATGTGGAGTAACTGAAGATAGGGTTGTTACCTTATCTAGATTTAGAGCTAGATTATGAGAAGATATCCAGCGTGAGCTCTTTTTGTGAGAGGTAACCACGTTAGAACAAGCCTATCAACTTGCCCTAAACTTTGAGAGATTTTTTAGGTATTCTACGATCCGTCGTCTTGAACCTTGCCAAGTAACCCCTTCTGGATCGAGACCCAATACTACCCAGACTCCTAGTAATGGACCTCCACCTACAAATTCTATTATGATAAAAGAAGATAAAGAAAAAAGAGTTGCAGGAGAGTTATCTAAGGGAAGTAGTTCTCAATCCCACTACTTCAAGTGCCATGGTTATGGTCATTTCGCTACATAATGTCCCAACCGATCATTATTTATGAAAAAATTAGAAGAGGAAACTCTAGAAAATATTAAGGAGGAAGTTTATGAAGCTAATCCAGACTTAGCCAAGCAATTTGAGAGTACTGAGAAAATCCTAAGTTTTGTTGCACTGAAGTTAGATCTTAGGCTTGGAGTCGTTAGGTATGTTCTAGCACAAACTAAGGAGAGTGAAGACTGGCGTAGGACTTCTATTTTTCATACCTTCATAAAATTTAGTGATAAAATTTATAAGGTGATCATTGATAGTGGTAGTTGTATCAATGCCATCTCCACCGATATGGTTAAGTGGTTAGGATTAGCTCCTGTAGATCATCCCAGCCCATACCATCTCTCTTGGATAGATTTCTCCTCTATTTCCATCAAACTTAGATGCCATGTTCCCATCCAGCTTCATTCTTATCAAGATCATGTTTGGTGCGATGTCTTATCCATGGAAGTCGAAAGTATCATATTAGGTCGGCCTTGGTTGTTTGATAACGATGTTACGATTTATGGCCGAGCCAACTCATGTAGTTTCACTCATAAGGATAAGAAGATCACGATCAATCCTTCCCCACCTAAGGCTACCAATAGAAATATAGATGATGGACCAAAAGAAAACATCAAAAGGAAAAGCCTCCATCTGATAAGTGCTAAGGAATTAGAGATGACCATGAGTAAAGGATCACCAGTTTGGATGATTGCTATGAGAGAAGTTCGTGAGGACCCTAAGATAGATCATCCCAAGGAAGTAGTTCATGGATATCAGCCTAGAAAACCAATTAACCTTATCCCACTGCCCATGCATGCTAGAATTTCCGAATCTGCGGAGTCATTTGCACAGCATGTCAAGAGTTTACATAAAGAGATTAGTAAAAAAATTAGTATTAGTAATAAAGCTTATAAATAGAATGCAAATTCTCATCAACATATCCAAGAGTTTGCGAAAGAAAACTATGTGATGGTTCGAATGAGGCCTGAATGATTTCCACCAAGAATCATCAAGAAGTTACATGCTTGAGGAGCAGGTCCATTTAAGATTTTAAAGAAGATCGGACCAAATACGTATGTTGCAGACTTACCTTCTGATTTTGGGATTAGCTCTATTTTTAATGTTGTAGATCTCGTCGCCTATAAAGAGCCAACTTGAATACCTAGTGAGCCATTTGAGCCTAAACCAACCTTTGTGAGAGAACCTATTCTTGAATGTCCATCGGCCAAAATATCAAAGCATGATGAGATTGAGAGAATTTTGGATGAGCAGATCATCTCCATCTGGAGTCGAGGCTATCAAAGATACATAGTTAGATGTCGAGGTCGATCAGAGTCTGAGGATACCTGGATCACTTGAGAAGAGCTACAACATATTAATCTCGATTTGCTTGAGTGTCACCAGAGCAAAATCGACCCCCACTCGATAGGACCGAGTTCTCCCCACCCCGAGAGAATTGGTGTGGACACCAGAGCCATCAGAAGTCGACAATATAATTTAGATTCAATTTGGTTTGAAGAAGCCATATCAGAATAACTCTATTTCAGTTAATTTTTTTTAGTCCTTTTGATTTAATCAATTAGTTCTTTTGATGCATTTAGTTTTGGGTCCATAGGACCATACTTGGGTTTATTTTGGATTGAGCCTTAATTGGAAAGAGACCATCATAAAGAAGCAAGCTTGGTCCACATCATCTTTGGAGCCACCACACTCCACACGCCCAGGGTGAAAATACACACGCCAGCATGTGGCATGCCCAAGGATCCTCATGCCAAGTTATACTAGGCGTCAAGCACCCATATGGAGTTCCTTTTCTTCCCTAGGATTCCTTAAGAGTTCTTGATTTCTTACTTATTTTGTTAAAAGACTGATTTCTTTCCTATGGTTCCATAAAAGATAGATACGATATATTATTGTATTTAGAAACCATACATAATATTTTACTTTTTGTTGGAAAGGTTGATTTTTTCCTTGTAAAGGGAATAGGATTCCTAAAGAAATAGGACCCCTAGGATCCTATATAAATCCATGTATCTTTCATGAATAAGATAATAAATGAATGAATCAATTTATAATTTCCATAAATACTTGTGTTGGTCACTCCGAGAGGGAGAGGGTGTGAGATCCAAAATCGCCCCATGAGGGGAGGGTGTGAGGCCCACCTTTTTTCTATCTCCTTAACATTCATTTTCTTGAGATTCAGTGTTTCTACAATCCCGATTCGTCTTCACCATCTACCTACATAAGCCTATTCCACCAATAGAAGATCCGTCTCTACCAAGATTTTCATCTGTCATGCAGAGAGAGAAAGAGTAATCTATTATTCTACAGATCAAACATTGATAAGGACCTTCGTTCCTTCTCAACTGATCTTTGATTTTTTTACTTTTTTTTTTGGATCCAATGTTGGTAAAGACCCAATTTTTTATTGATAGATCTATTTGGTTAAAAGATTAAGAGTCCTAATCAGGGTAGTTTCTTAGCTACCACGATCCAGATTCTTCTTCTCTTTTTTTGGATTTTTTTGCGGACTTAATTTCTTGCTATCCTTCATTCCATTTATATTTTTCTTTTTATAATTATTCATAAGCATGTTTAATTTTTGCTATCTATCTATTTACTTTATTATTGCTAGTTATTTACTGATCTCTAAAATGACATTTATCAGCATCATTTAGATTGATCGTGCTTTGGTCCCATGTCAATCAGTCATACCTCCTGAGCAGAGTATAGGCAACTATACTATCTATCCTAGGAATAATGTGCCATGGTCAAACATGATTTATTGTTCACGAACGGAAGAAAGCTTTGTATTTTTTTTTCTTTTTTTTTAGGCTATCCCGCATCACTTAGTATTTTTCAAATACTTAAGGATTGTCTATAGAATCTTCTAGTGGCTCTTATTTGGATCAAACTGGTATTTGCTCACTACCTCTAGTGAGTATACCATATCTGATCTCATACATGAAGAAATAAGATGATAGCTTAACCTTTATTCCTTGTAATGCTGGAATGTCATTCTCGATTAAGAGAATTTCATCCTTAAACAACACAAGAAATAATACTACAAAATATTTTGCTCAATTACAAATGCAGGATCTATCTTTGTTTAAAGTAAAGACATACATTCAAAATGTATGTTCGAATTTTGATGTAATAGCCAAACAGACTCTATGGCTCTTTACCTTCCCATCTGCACTACTTTGATCTTTCCGAAAATTCATTCACACCTAATGGATTTTATCCTTTTAGGTGAATCAACTAGTGTCTATACACTATTGATTTTCATAGACTTCAATTTGGATCATATGGCTCCAAGCCACTTCTCAGAGATAGACCACTACATTGTATCCCTATAGGTGATCAAATTCTTGTTGTTCTCATCGAGCTCAATAGGATTGCCATCTTGGACCTAGATATTGAAGTATCTATTCAGCTAACATGGTACTCTACTAGATCTCCTTAAAGGTGATACTTTAATGGGCTTCGGATTTGATCTGATCAAATTTGGTTTTATAGGTTTACTAAATTGCATCGGTTCTTTTCTATTAGTCAAACGTTTTCAAGTTTAACTTGATAGGCATCAGTACTTCTCTAAGAAACTCCTTTCCAAAAGGAATGCCCTTCTACTGATGAACATCTTATATTCTTCAGTATGGTAGGATTAATAACCTTTAAACACCTATTGGATCAGGATCCAAGTTTATCTGTGTGCAAACTTATGACATAGCCCGATCAATACCAAAATTGAAGGTGAGAGAGTTTAGATTTACACCCGATCCATATCCAATATAGAGTCTATGTAACAAATTCACATGGTATAAATTTTCAAAGTAAAATAAGTAGTCACAAGAGTACAACCCTAAAATAGGCAGACTAGTGAACCCTATCGTGGATTGAACAATGTCTAACAAAGTTTATTTTCTTCTTTTAGATACACTATGTTCCAAAAAAAAATCTACTAAGAGAGAATCCAATTCTCTCCTAGATATGTCACAAACTTACTAGATAAGTATTCGTCTCCTTGATTTGATCGAAGAGTTTTAATACTTTATCTAGTTCATTTTTCTATTTCATTATTGAATCGTTTGAACATTTTAAATGATTCATCCCAGATGGACCCATGCCTAGATAGCTCATCTATAATAAAATACTAATGTCTTTCTTTGGTACTTAAGCTCATAGGTCCACATACATCACTATGTATGAGACTTAGAACTTTATCAGCTCCTTCATCTTTTTCAATAAAAGATGACTTTATCATCTTCTTAAGAAGATAAGATTTATAGGCTATCAATGATTCATAATCATTAATGTCGAGGTTTTTCTCTCAATCAAATCCATTTATCCTATTTTTGTCAAGATGACTAAGCCTATAATGCCAAAGATAGATATCCATGACATAATATAACTTGGGTGTGTACATTATATTTAATAGGCTTCATAAATGTTAAATGTCATTTCTTTATTGTCCATGTATTATTATAACATTATTCACACTAATATCACAACAATCCTCTTTATTGATAAATGATAACCATCTCTAGCCAAAAGGCCAACAGAGAACATATCTATCATAAAGATAGACAATAGTGACAATCACTCAAAATGACATGTTGAAAATAAGCCTGACAATTCCTAAAGCTAAGATTGGAATAGGACTTCAATCCAAAATATTTCGGTATTTCTCATCATTTTCAAACATTCCACTTATCTGTAGTTCTTACAACAAATTACATAGAACTATCGGTATCTCATATCCATGTAGCAAAATTTCATACAGAGAAATTTCAAGATGTTATCATATAACATCCTTAATAAGTAATTCTTGCTCATTTCTCATGTTCAGCCTGTTATGGTCAAGGGAAGCAAGACAATTCTTCTTCCTATGACCTTGCTTCTAACAGTAGAAGCATTATGCCTGATTGGATCAATTTTGGACTAATTATTTTTGTTGGGCTAAGAGGCCCCAATACCAATCCATTCGTACTACTAAACCAAATTCAACTTTCAATACTAATTATCGAAGTTGGATTCCATAAGTCATCACTATCTAACAGTGATAGGAACAATTAGGGTTTAGACTTACTTTGAGAAAAGAGAATAATGACCTAACTATGTGAATTATATTAAGCCTAGAGATTTCAACTTTAGTCTAAAGGTTCTTTCACTATTTTATTCGAATTGGTAGCTTCTACCTCCAATTTAAAAAATTACTTTAATTTTTTAGGAGGTACTAGAATCCATATAGACTGCACATAAGCCCAACTATGGTTGGTCAACCCATGCACATCTAAGGATAGGTTCATAACCAATTGTTTCTTCAAACAACTTCTAGTAATTTAATTTTGCTCCAAAAACCTAATCAGTAGGCTAGGGCCTCCACTGTAAGGATCCGGTTAGGTCCAACCATTAACATGACTATACTTGGTGCATCTAACCAATGAATGATTAAGCCCAACTATGGTTGATTAACCTAACCACCATTAGAGAGACACATCTAAGTCATCATATGATGAATGATAATTCCATTAATCAACAAGCACCAGGCCTATGGTCCTCCAATGATTATTGAGTTAATGAATCCATTATCAAACACCTTAATAGGAGACTATGACTCAGTTATCTTCATAACTTTATCATTTTAAGGATCTAATAATTTTAGAGGATTCAAATTATTAGTGATTTAAGGATAGAAAGGACATGAACTAATTTGCTCCCATTGGCTTCATCAAGTCAAGTCCTCTCACTAACTTCTCAAGTCATTGATGAGGATTAGGATCAATTTTGGTCCATGGGCACCTATATCAGTCTCACTGATTTTCTATGTGACATGGGTTAGCACAAATCAATGAGCAACCTAATCAAAACCTGATTAATCACATTGGCCAGGTAAGTAAGATCGATGAAAGGATCTGCCAAGGCTTACTTTAGACATCTCAGAAATGGCTAGGTAAGCAAGCTATCAGTTAAAAACCATCAGTCTGGGATGCCAGACTTACCTTAGACATCAATCGATCTATCAGTTTTGATTTGGTCTACCAAAGACTCAGGCTCGACCATTGAGCCACAATCAGTATCCATTTGTTAGATGTATGGACTTTGATCAACTACAACTATTGAATTAATCTAAAGAAATGATCTAATCCGAATTAACTATTAATTAGGTTTAATCAATTTCTTAACCAAGTTCATATTTAATCTAACCTTAGGTCTAACCAAGTTACAGACCAGATCAAGCTAACCTATGACCTTTTAACCCATGTTTTATGAAATTATCTTAGGATCTCCAAATCATAAATATAGATCCAAAATAATCACTTAATTCTTAATTAAGTTTAAGGCTTATGGGTTTGGGCTTATAAAACCTCAGAACTAATTTTTGATTTTATTATTTAAAACATTTTTCAAATTATAAACATTTTACTTTGAATCAAATTCAAATGATGGTTTTAGATCTAATTTGTTTCAATGTTTCAATCATGTCCTAGGATTTTGAATCTAGAATTTTGCAGAAAGTAAGTTCATAATTTAAATTCTACAAAACTTATATGTCATACATTTGCAAATTAGATTGAAAAATGAAGCTATATATCAACATATGCAACATGAAGAACTAGATCAAAACATGAAACATATCACATGGATCTCATCTAAATGATCAAAATCAGATCATAAATTATTTAATATTAGATTTAAAATCTAAAAATAAATCATAAATTATTTTAGATCTCATCTGATATATTTATAATTTAGGTTTCTCAGATCAGCATATATTAGGACAACCTTTTCATTATAAGGGGTAAACCTTACAACAGGATAACCTTATGGTAGTATGTGAAATCCTAATATTATTTAAATTTAATATAAATAATCTAAAATAGATCTAATATCTATTTAATTTTAAAAAATTGAATCATAAACTTTCTTAGATCTAATCTAAATTATTTATGATTCAGATTCAAATCATACATACTAAGACAACCTTTTCATTATAAGGGGTTAACCTTACAACAGGACAACCTTATGGCAGTTGTGCAATCTTTAATTAATTTTAATTTTTAGATTTATTCTAAAGAATATATGAATATGTTATAAAAGAATATAGATGCTCTGATACCATTGATGGAAAATATGCAGGATTTCATGCATAGATTTCAAAACTTTTTGAAAATTAAAGCAGTGGAAGATATAGATTAAATAGTTTAATCTATAATATGCATGTAATCAGATTATAAAATCCTACATCAAGGATCTATAACATGCTATGATGCAAATATAAATCTAAAAATAAATTAATCATAATTGATATTGGTCAAATCAATACCTAGATCTAGAATAATTCTATTTCAAATCCTAGATCACATCTATATCACCAAGAGATCAGATCTCTTACCTATACACTGGTAGAAAACTTCACGTTTGATTTTTGTTTTTGCCTTTGGAGCCACACACATATCCAGTCTCTATAGGTAATCCACATGCGTTTGCAATACAGATCAGAGGTTCGTTGAACGAAGATCCGCTCGAAGTGCTAGCTTCTCGCAGATCCCTCTTGATGGTCAATCAAGAACATATTCTTTGGATCTCTTGGATACTCCAAGAGATAAAGAATATGAGGAGGAATAAGAGAAGAATCCAACCCTTGGATCTCTCATAAATTAGAAAATAAAAATAAAAAAAAATAAATCCTAAGAGAAGATAAATCTTCTCCTTCAGGACATCAACGATTGATGTCCTGAAAACATGTCTAAGCTAGGACAAGAGGAGACATTCTCCTCTAGATTTTTCCTATGTTTCTAGATCTAACATTTTTGATTTTTACTCTTAAAAATTCTCATAAAAATAAGAAAAAAAATGGTTCTCAAAGAAATCCTAAGAGAAGACCTTTCTTCTCTTCTCCTTTTTCCATCAGGACATGATTAGATCATGTCCAAAAATGATCACTATGCTTCAATGCCTTGAAGCACGGATCCCCACACCATCTCACTTTCTCCCTCCCAAATTTTTATCATATAAAAATCATAATAAAATAGAAAAAGAGAAACACAAAAGAAAAATATAAGAGAAGACAATATTCTCTTACCTTGTCTTCATCAAGACATCAAAGTTTGATATCCAAAAGAAAGGGCCTTCTCCAAGATCGTTCGTGCCTCAAGTCTCCATGCCCCTCCTCACTTTTCACTAATTTTTGCCATGGAAAATTTCTAGGATTCTACAATTCAAAGCTCCACACAAAGTGGCGCCTCCTTATATATCTTTGACTAGGTCAAGACCTAGTCAAATAAGGCAACTAGTAAGGAGTTTGGGGGGGCGTCGAACTCTTGGATGCCTCCCCAATAATTCTGGATGTGAGAACCAAATATTCTATGCACACAAGGGAGAAAAAGAGGGTGGACAAAAATTATGGCGTGGGGAAAGTGGGCACACAAGAGGGGGAAGAGTTTGGGTCAAAGGAGGCTCTTCCAAGTAGGAAATAAATCCTAACTTCCTTCTAGTTTTGACCAAATCATAACAAACTCCCAAAAAAATCTGATATGTGGGTGTGGAGACTCTCCTTAGCCATGGGAATGTATGTAAACATTAGAAATATAATTATGGGATGTGAGCTTTCTTAGGCGCAAGAGAAAGAGAGAGAGTCCCAGTCCAACCGAGACTCCTCTTGTTTGACTAGGTCAAAATAGGTTTGGACATGATTTAAATCATATTTAAACTAGATTAAATATAATTCAATTAAAGATGATCCAAGTCCAACTAGAAGTCTAATTAAATTAGATTAAATCAAGATTTAAATCCTAAGTCAATTAGGTGCACCCAAGTCCTAGTCAAATAAGGAGCTGTTTTTTCTTGCAATTTGCTTACCAATAAACCAACTAAACTTAATCTAATTAAGTCCAAACTAATTCTAATTTAATTATACTTGATCTCAGCCTGATTGCTCAATTAAATTAAGTTAATTAGCAATCCAATTGCTAATCGATCCTCCTGCAACACTTGCATTAGGTCAAACATCAATCATATTGATAGTTTGACCTCGAAATGATTCTCAATCATTGATTAACCATCTGATCAGATTATAAGCTCTAATATGTATGACCCCATAGATTTGAACCTAAGCCAGTAGCACCAAAACTAATTTTTATACCAATCAAGATGACCATCTAGCAATGGTACCCGACATTCGAAAAGGTCGAATGTATGCAAAGCAACATTCTTAGAACCCTGGCCTGTGGTTATCATATAATTCATTCCTATGACCAATAATCCTCAAAATAACTTCGAGTATGCTATCAAATACTCATACAAGTCATCTCTATTATATCTCAAAATTTTGCAAAACTTGTGATACCTCACGAGGATTATCTAGGCCTAGGTTTTACTAAATTAAAACACAGTGAGTCATTCTCTTCCTAAAGTTAATCAGAAGTGGTCAATCCCATCTTGATTCACACACTAACTTTATAAATACTTGACTGTACCTAGAAATGTTCCGAACTTAAATTAAAAATGCAGGCAGTCTAGCACCAAACTACAGTGAGTTGCTTGCAAGTCATCATGGTGATCTCAGATCGAAGGAACACTTATACCCATTGGCCTTAGGTAGCTACTCTTAACAATAGAGTGCTACATTGATCACATTCAGTACAAATGTACTTCTACATCTCATTTGGATGCTATACCAGTGTCTCCACACTATTTTATTATGAGGACAACCAATGCATAAATCAAGTGGTTTTAACCAAGTGAGCCTCTTATCCTTATCCTATGCCCCCTCCCATGTGTTTAACATGTAGAAGAACTCCCCTTCTAGGTGTGCATATTTTTATTTCTCTAAAAAATATTCGACAAACAAAAGGGAGGGCATGAGAAGTAGATAAGGTTGGATTGGTATAACCTTCAACAAACTAAGTTGAATTCAAAACTCAACTTACATTAAGCCGATCCAACCCTTGGACCAGGTCAAAGGCAGATAAGAGAGGGGGCACAGAAACCTTCTGGGTGATAGAAAAGTTATGTACAAAATTTTGGGCATGGAACAAGAGTGGAAATGTCAAAAATGGTGGGTGCATGGGAGAGTTTGAATTCAAACTTCATTTGACTTGGTCCTAATTGGTTTCAACCAAACTAATTAATCTAGACCCAACTAGACTAGATTAGACCCAACCAATGTAGGGTTAGCCTAATTCAATAAAATTCTAATCAAATTAAAAATTAATTAGGTCCAGGTCCTGATCAAATCAAGATCAAAACTCCCATAGCGATTAGGTCATCTCATGATCTGATCGGGTCAAATCCAATCGAATCAAATTCAATCAGACTTGATCAAATCCTCAATGCTCAATTAAATTGAGTTAATCAGTAATTGAATTGCTAATTATTCCTCTAAATAATATCTGAGTCTAAATCGGATGGGTTACCGAGCAATAGAGTCTCATCAACATAAAACTCTTGAAGAGTTCCAAACCAGTGGGACTCTTGAACCCATTATCCCAAATGAATCAAACTCATAATCATAGAGTTCCAGACTAGTGGGACTCTTGATTAGAGAATTCCAAATGAGTAGAACTTAGAGTCCCAGTCCACTAGGACTCTTGGTCATAGTGTTCTAGTCCAATGGGACTCTTGACATTAGAGTCCCAATCCAGTGGAACTCTTGACCATAAAGTCCAAGATCATCAAGACTCTCAATCAGAGAGTCTCAGATAAGGACTCAGAGTCCCAGTCTAGTGGGACTCTTGGTCATAGAGTCTCGATCTAGTGGGACTCTTGACCATAGAGTCTTAGACCATCAAGACTCAATATCAACCATCAGATTAGGTAGAAACACCTATTGTGTGTGACCCGATAGGTTCAAATCCTAAGCTGATAGTAGAGAAACTAATTTTCTGTACCAATCGATATGACCATCTAGCAATGATATCTGATGTTCGGATAGGTCAAATAATTACAATCCAACATGATGAACCTGTGGCATATGGTTACCGTATAATTCATCCCCTTGACTTCGATGCTCAAAGGATGATTTAGGATTTACAGTCAATCCTAAAATTCATCCATAGTATATTTTAAAATTTAGCATCCATCATATAGACTATCTCGATCGAGGATTTGCTAAATTGAAATATAGCGATGCACTTACTCCAACACTTGAAGGGGTCAATTCTATCTTGACTCACACACTGACAAGCCAAGTACTTGACTGCACCCAAAAGCCTTCTATCACTGAATTAAAAATTTAGGTAGTCTGGTACCTAAGTGCAGTTAGTTGCTTGTCGATCCCCATGGTGATCTCAAATCTATGGGACACTCATGCCCAAATCCTTCTTGAGCAACTCTTGACAATAGAGAGCTCTACAATTAAATCACGTTAAGTGAAATATACCCCTACACTTCACCTGCATGCCATAACAGTATCTCGATACTTCTTGGTTAAGAGGACAATCAATACTTATGGCACACAACGACCTACACTCAATACGTTATCATCCTGGATAACAATGAATCATTTGATCATGAACATGTTTGAGGACTAAACGATAAATCCTCTTTTGTCAAGTCTAAATAGTCCTGAGGACTTCGTCACAGAAGAGTTCATTATAGGAAGATGTATAAAGTGATGAATATGCTAAAAAAATAATTTTATTCATTAATAATTTAAGTATAATTATATTTAGCTCAACCATCTACAACCTAGATGATTGGCTTTAGGATATAATTTTCAACAACTTCCACTTAAACTAAAGACAATCAGAACAGTATCGAATACCCATCTTCCATTTGTGATTGTTGAACTCTTTGATTTTGAGAGCTTTAGCAAAGGGGTTGGCCACATTCTCCTTTTCATCGATCTTTTAAAGCTTGATGTCACCTCGCTCCATGATCTCTCATACAAGATTGTAGCGATATAGAATATGTTTGTTGCACTAATGTGCCTTTAGCTCCTTCGCTTGAGCTATGGTTCCAGTGCTATCACAGTATAGCAGAATCGGACCATCCAAGGAGGGTGCCACTCCCAGCTCACCGATGAACTTTCATAACAATACAACTTCCTTTGCAGCATCAGATTGTTAGATATGTATTCCCTAGAAGCCAGAATTGGCTGACACTTGTTATACACTTCTAAGGGTAAAATTATAATTTTGACTATAAATAGTAAAATGGATTATTTTCTATCATAATGTGTATTTAATGTCTGTGATACATCCCTTGAGTTAATGGCAATGATAGTTCTTATTTTCAAGAGTTGAAAATTTAAGACATGAATTTTCATTATAAACTCATAAAATGCCCCTAATCGTAGGATCATCATGAGGATGATGATTGATCTGGAAGGTTGGTGTATCATTACTTTTTTATAGTAGATGAGTCTTGAGTCTACGATGTAGAGACATCAGAGCAAAAGTATAGATACTCGTTAGAGAATGGGGGCACTGAGCGTGACCACCTGGAGTAGTCATTAAGAAGTCTACCTTCTCGTCGATGACTGGCTCGAAGCTGCAATTATGTATCTGGTTCTTTGACCTGAGGTGCATTGACAATTCACCTTGAGGGTATTATAGTTTGATTACACTATGACTCAGTCTCCTAGGCATTCAAAATCCTGAGGTGTATGTTGGCTATAGCATGTTCATTATAGGAATTGGATTGCACTAATAGAAAATCTATCTACCTCGGTAGATGAGGAGTAGCCCTATGATGATCATGAGAATCAAGTCCATAAGCCCATGGCTATGATAAAGTAAAATAATAGAAAGAATTTCTATTAAGATTTTCATATTAGACTTGAATTGAATGATTAATCATATGACAGATATTAGGATTTGACGAGATTACCTTAACCCCAATCCAATTGGAGCTCAAGATAGAAGAACTTAATCACATAGGTAACTGCACCGAGAGATTCATTTTTAATTTTGATGGATTGCCACCATATGTTGCTAGGTATCATTGATGGATTTTGAGAGCAATTAGAATAATTTAGATGATCAATCATACTAGTTATCTGAATCAGAAAAGTTCTGATCTATCGGAAGGTGTTTCGATGATGTCGATGATAGAGATCGCGACGTATCTAATTATCATATAGAATTGAATCTAACTGGATCACACAAATAAGGATTTTGATCTGGATATCATCAATTAGACTAATCCAAGTCAATTGATTTGAATAAGAGTCAATTAGGTTCAGGAAAGTCGTGCTAGCACATAATTAAGCCTAATGTTCTCCTATAACAATCATTAAAAGTTATCTCGACTGAGCTAAATATATCTGGACTCACTCAGGTACCTTTACTTGGTCTAACTAGAGTTTGTTCAGATTAGAAAAAGATTGTATTAATTTATGAAATAAATTTGAGACAACACCTGCCATTTTTCATCACCTGCTAAATCCTATTTCGGACATTTGGTCAAACGTTGACCTTTGACACTTAGACATTTGCCCATGTGTCATGCACCCATTGGAGAGAATTTTTGGACTAGTCCACCTACTAAAAAGTAGATAGATTAGGGGTGCTTGCCTAGGGAGGCGTGCGTCCATGGATAAAGCTTCTGAAGTCCTATATAGATGGAACTCCAGTTACTTTGAGATTTCTACCTAGGTGGTGCCAAAGACTTATCTTTGACCAATCTTGGCACCATCTAAGAATGATTTAGAGGGGCTATCATCTAATTGGATCAGATGATGTCATTCCATCAATCAGATTTAGATCTGATTGCACAAAAGGTCATGATTGGTCGGGATGATGTGGCACTGCATGGCACAATAGGGTCTATAAAAACCCTATTTGCGCCAAGATTAAAAAAGCTTGACCAATTGCCCATGCCACAAGACTGCCCCTCTCCCTCCTCTATGCCATCTTAAGGTGTTCTCTCTCCTACCCATGCCCAAGAATTGTTGGGCACAAGTTTGGTGTGATCCAAGCAAGAGAAAGGCGACAGGAAAAGAAAGAAGGCAGCACTGTTGCAAGAGATAGCTCACATCTTCGAAAGGAATTTTGAAGATTTTCAAAATCAGATCCAGATCTAATTTTTGAAGAAGTGATAAAGAAGGAGGAGATCTTTAGATCCTACCTTAGTAGATACCGATAGAGGCCAGGCACTTGCGTGGCTAGATCCAGAACATCAGGCAGACATTAGGATCATCATAGGATAATCAGATTACCCGCAATAAGATAAAATTAAATTAAATTAAATTTATTTTTTATTTTATTTTATTTTCTTCTATTAGATCAATGATATTAGATTTGAAAAGTTTTAGATCTAATCTAGATCTAGAAAATTTTTTTTAAAATATCTCTCTTGATCTAATCAGATCTGAACGAATCGGACTCGAAAAACTAGATTTTTCCCTTCAACTGGTATTAGAGCCAGGTTGCATTTTCATTAGATCTGATTTTATTTTAATTTTGATATGATAATTTGATGATTTCAAATAGCACATTAGATGTGATTAGATCTAAAATTAAAAATTTAAAAAAATTAAATATTTTACATCTAAGTTGTACAAGATGCATGACTAGTTGTTGAATAGAATTATTCTATGTATAGTCTAGCATGATCATAATTTAATTTGATTAGTTATAATTTCTAGATCTATTTATTTACTATCTTTTGATATTATAAATATTATAATAAAATCTAAAGAATAGAAAATAAAGTTATTTAATTTTTGTTCATATGAGATATGAGCATGACCACCTCGAGCAGCCATGAGGAAGTCTACCTTCTCGTCAATGACTGGCTCGAAGCTGCAGTGGTATGTCTCGTTCTTTGACTTGAGGTGTATCGATAGTTTACCTTATAGGTGTTGTAGTTTGACTACACCATAACTCAGTCTCCTAGCCATTCGAAACTCTGAGGTGTATGTTGGCTATAGCATGTTCATTGTAGGAATTGGATTGCATCAAGGGGAAATCTATCTACCTCGGTAAAAAAAGAGTAGCCCTATGATGATCATGAGAATCAAGTCCATAAGCCTCTATGGCCATGGCAGAGTGAAACAATAGAAAGAGTTTCTATTAAGGTTTTCACATCAGACTTGAATCAAATGATTAAATCATATGACAAGAATTAGGGTTTGATGAGTTCACCTTAACACTAATCTGATCGGGGCTCAAGATAGAAGAACCTAATCACACAGGTAGCTACACCAAGAGATTCATTTTTAGTTTTTATGGATTGACACCATATATTGCTAGGTATCACTAGTGGATTTTGGGAGCAATTAGAATGATTTGGATGATCGATCATTCTAGTTGTATGAATCAGAAGAGTTCTGATCCATCGGAAGATGTTTCGATAATGACGATGATAGAGATCATGACATATCCCATTATCATATAGAATTGAACCTAACTAGATTATAGAAATAAGAATTTAGATCTGGATATCATCAATTAGACTAATTCAGCTCAATTAAATTGAATTAGATTCAATTAGATTCAAGGAAATCGTGCTAGCACACGATTGAACCTAATGTTCTCCTTCTACTATCATTAAAAGTTGTCTCGATTGAGCCAAATATATTTGTGCTCACTCAAATACCTTTACTTGGTCTGACTAGAGCTTGTCCAGATTAGAAAAGGATTGTCTTAATTTATGAGATAAATTGGAGACAACACCTACCATTTTCCATCATCTGCTAATTCTTGTCTTTTGACTTTTATCAAATGTTGATCTTTGATACTTAGACATCTGCCCATGTGTCATACACCCATAGGAGAGCAGATAGGGGCTTGTCCCTTTGCTATAAAATGGAAAGGAGGGGGCACACACCTAGGGAGTTGTGCACCCAAGGATAGGGATGCCTAGAGTTCCATACAGATGGGACTCCAGGTTGCTTCTTGGAATCAACTTAGGAGGTGCTAAGGGACTCTGCTTTGACCAGTCTTGGAGCCACTTAAGGATGATTTGAAGGGGCTCTCATCTAATTGGATTAGGTGATGTCATCTCATCAATCAAATTTAGAATTGATTGCATGAAATGATGTAATTGGTTGGGATGATGTGGCACTGCATGGCGTAGCAGGGTCTATAAAAACCCTGTCTGCGCCAAGCTTTAAAAAAAAAAACCACCCATAGCCCATGCCACAAGGCTGCCCCTCTCCCTCCTCCATGCCATCTTTAGGTCCTTTCTCTCCTCTCCATGCCCAATGAGATTTGGGCTCTAGTTTGGTGCAATCTAGGCAAGAGAAAGGTGAGGAGAAAGGAAGAAGGCATCACTACTGCAAGAGACGATTCCAGATCTTCAAAAGGAGTTTTAAAGATCCTTCAAATCAGATCCAAATTTGATATTTAGAGAGATGATAAAAAAGGAGAAGATCTTCAGATCCAATCTAAGTGGATATCGGTAGAGGCTAGGCACTTGCATGGCTAGATCCAAAACTTTAGGCATTTAGTAGGATCATCATAGGGTAATCCAATTACCCAATAACAAGGTATGAAATTAAATCAGATTTAATTTATCTTTTATTTTTATTTATTAGATCTATAAAGTTAGATCTAAAATATCTTAGATCTAATCTAGATTTAAAAGAGAAATTTTTGAAATATCTCTCTTGATCCAATCAGATCTGAACGAACTTGATCCGAAAAATCTAAATTTTTTCTTCAACTAATATCAGAGCCAGGTTCTAATAAATTATTTAGATCTAATTTAAATTTATTTTTGATCTAATAATTAGGTGATTTTATATGTCACATGAGATATGATCAGATCCAAAATCAAAAAAAATAAAATTAAATAATTTAGATCTAATTTTTACAAGATGCATGATTAGTTGTAAAATAGAATTGTTCTATATATAGTCTTGTATGATCATAATTTAATTTGATTAAGTTATAATTTTAGATCTATTTATTTACTATTTTTTGATATTATAAATATTATAATAAGATCTAAAAAATAATAAATAAAATTATTTAATTTTTGGATCATATGAGATATGATGAATGCATGTTTAGACTAGTTGTAGAATAGTTCTACATAATTATCTAGATTAGAATTTATTTTGATGTGATCAATTTAAATCTAATTTTTTATATAATTATGAGATAATTTAGATCTGAAAGCATACATAATATGATACATGAGATGTATGCAAAATATGTTTAAAGTTAGATCAATTTTTATATATGAAATATATGATGTAGATCTAACTAGTTTTGTAGGTATATTTTTGATTAAAACATTCTCCTTGGCCGTCTGATCATAAGAACAAAGTAAAATTTAAATACCCTCTCCTCCCATTTGATGATGTTCTTATGATGTATAGGGGTGCTATGCATTCGTCCTTAATCAAAAATCAAGAACCCTAAAATCCTAGGATTTTATTCACATATTTTGTTTGTGAACCCTAAACTTAATTACAAATTAAGATTATAAAATATATGTTTGGTCTAAAATTAAGAATTTCAGATCTAAGATATATTCATAAAATAGAGTTCGGGCTTGGGTAGCTCAATTAGGTTTAAGCGGTTGATCAAACCGAATCAAGAGTTGGTTAGTTGAGATCAACAGTGCTTAAATTGATCAGTCTAATAGGATTAAGCCTGGGTCGAGATCGAGTCATGTGAGTGATCGATCAAGCTAAGACCTAATTAGGCTCAGTGGTTAGAGTCTAGGTTGTAGGCTAATTCGATTGATTCTGACTCAATAATTTGGTATCTAAGGTAAGTTTGATAGATACAACTGACTGATTTTTAATTAGGAGCTACTCGACTCAAATGTGTTCTTATCGAGTTAATGGCATATCCCTTCCACCAGTCTCACTTATCTGGCCATATTTATTGGCTCAATCCTAATCTGAGGTGGTCAATAATTCGAGCTAACCCATGCCACTAGGTTAGTCATAATGGTTATGACTATGTCAAGTCTAGTTTAGTGAGACCTAAATCTCCCTAAGAAAAGATTAAGTCTAAGATCTTCCACCATTATAGATGTGCGGGCTCTTTCTGGGGTTGATTGTTCTCGACTATTTATAGTGATTCAGTTGCTCCAGAAAGACGCAACCATATCTATTAAGCATTGGATGCTACAGACTAGAGAATGGATTAGGCTCAATATTTTAGATACAGTGAGAGACTCAATTAGAAATCCAATCTATGCAAATGATGGGTCTGACTTAACTAAGAAGTGGATCAATATTCTGGATACGGTGAGATTCATGAATTAGAGATCAAGTTTGGATGCACCATGATTAGAAAATCATTGAACAAGAGTTGTTCACTCATTGGCTAACCCATCATCAATAACTGTTAGGTGAGATGATGAGTCAATTGGTGGGAACGCACCATCCACTAGAAATTATTGATCGTGGAGATTTTTGCATCTCTATAGAGAATGTGTAGGGATCCAAGAAAATAGTGGAAGCTAATTTGTTTAAAAATAAAACTCCTAAATAAATTGGTCAAGTGTTAATTATAATATCTAATTGGAAACTTTAACTCTCTACAGAAAAATGTCTGCATCCAACCTACTAGCACATATCCTGGACACCCATAGACTGATTGGACCCAATTAAAAGGATTGGCTCTGAAACTTCAAAATTATTTTGAATTTTGAGAAGTTAACTCATGTATTGGACCAAGACCCTCCCACCTTACCAGCTCGTCCATCCATTGAATAGAGAGCATCTCCTGATAAGTGGATTGACGAAGATAACAAGACTAGATACTACATGTTGGGCTTGATGTTTGATAAGCTTCAGCACCAATATGAAGATATCAAGACTGCCCACCAAATGTTGGCTCACCTATAAGAGATGTTTGGTGAATAGAGTCGTGTAGCCAAGTATCAAGTCACTAAACGACTATTCAAGGCTAAAATACATGATGGGCAGTCAATCCAAGATCATTATTTGATGATGATCAAAAACTTGAAAGAGCTTGAGAAGCTCGGAGTGAAGTTGGACTTGGATCTATAGAATGATATAATTCTACAATCCTTGACTGATGCATATGGACAGTTCATCATGAACTACCATATGCGTAAACTTCAAAATTTTTTTGTCGAACTTATGAACATGCTGGTTACTGCTGAGCTTTCCATGAAAGGTTCTAAAGGCTCAGTGCTTGCTATGGAACGAACTTCTTCCAAGAGAAAGTTTTTTGAAAAGAAGAAGAAGTCTATGAAAAAGCAGAAGGTGGAAGGATGAAACAAGAAAAAGGCAGAGCTGAAGAAGAAGACCACTGATAAAGAAAAGTATTTTCAATGCAACAATGATTGCCACTGGAAGCGAAACTGTCCTACTTACCTGGCCACCCTAAAGAATGAGGAAGGTCCTTCTGGAGGTATGCTCGTTATTGAGTCTAACCTTACGATTTCTTCTGCATCTAGTTGGATGGTTGATTATGGTTCTAGTGCTCATTTGTGCACTTCTATGCAGGATCTTGAGAATAGCAGGAGGCTAAGGGATGGTGAGATGATCCTATGCATCGAAAATGGAGCAAGAGTTGCTGCCGTGGCTGTGGAAACATATCCTCTTCGACTACCATCTGGTTTAGACTTAGTATTAAAAGATTGTTATTATGTGCCTGCAGCAAGTAGAAATTTGATTTCTATTTCATGCCTAGCACTAGAAGGCTATGTAATTAGTTTTCTTAAGGATCATTGTAACATTCTTTATGAAAGAAATAAAATTGCAAATGGTTTCCTTATTAACGATCTTTACCAGTTACATATTGATGTATTTATTTTTAATATCAAGCAAAATATGAATGTCATGAAATGACCTAGGGATAGTCCAAATGATAGGTATCTATGGCACCTAAGACTAGGTCATATAGCAGAAGATAGGGTTAACAAATTAGAGAAAATTAGGCTATTGAGTACATTGACTTTTGAGTCATATCTAATTTGTAAATCTTGTCTTCATGACTATGCTCCCTTTTGTAGGACATGGGGCAAGGGCCATAGATCTTCTTGCCCTAGTACATACTGATATGTGCGGCTCATTTGATGTGCCGGTTAGAGGCAACTTTATCTACTTCATAACTTTTATCGATGATTTATCTAGGTATGGATATGTGTATCTTATGATACACAGGTCTGAAGCTTTTGAAAAGTTCAAGAAATTCAGACATGAAGTAGAAAAATAAATTGAAAAACCCATTAAGGTTCTTCGATTAGATCAAGGAGGTGAATACCTTAGTTGAAAATTCCTGAACTATCTCAAGAAAAATGGCATAGTTACTCAATGGACTCCATCTGGAACACCTCAACTCAACGGGATTTTAGAATGGAGGAATCGGATCCTGTTAGATATGCTCCAATCCATGATGAGCTTCACAGACCTTTCTGATTTTTTTTAGGAACACTGTTTGTTAACTACAATATACTTACTGAATAGGGTTCCTTCTAAAATCATTCCTGTTGGGGATAAATCCCGCTCCCGCCGAAGTCTAGCTCGACGCTCAGCCTAATGCAACCTGTAGCCATGGAAGAGCTTCGACGGATGGGTCTCAGTCAAACTCCTACAGCCGACCGAACTCTTCAATGGCCGAGATTCGAATTCCCAGCTGCCGGACTCCTCAGCAGACGAGCCTTAGCTGCATACCTCTGCCTATGGGAGCCAAACTCCCTCCAAGCTAAGAGCCCGAGCTCCTCCGAAATGGGCACATGATGAAGGCCAACCCTTCATCCGCCGCAAGCTCTGCAGCATCACCATCGGTCCACCAAGTGATAGCGACCCGCTATGAGGCAGCGATGGCTGTCACCATCCCATGAGACTGGCTCCGCTGAACCTCGAGCGGCCCACCAGCACGCGGCTGCAGCTGTCACCATCAACCCGCCACACACGGCACCTTCCTATGAGACTGGCTCCGCCAAACCTCGAGCGGCACACCAGCACGTGGCTGCAGTTGTCACCATCAAGCTTCGCTATAAAATGGACCCCTCCAAATATGCTAACTCTAATCTCTCTGATCTCCAAGCTCTCCTCCTCTTCTCTAAGCTTCGAAACTCATTCCGAGCACTCCATTCCTGTTGGCCAGAGCTGACTTGAGCGTCGGAGGGTCCTGCCGGAGCCACCCCCACTAGCTTTGGATGGGACTTTGTTTTGCAGGTCCCGGCAGCGACCTCAGCGGCCTCGACTCCAGCGACCTCCGATGACAACCAATTTCTGCACCAATAGAATGGCGCTAGAGGAAGGGCCTCGAACCTCCGAGGTTCCCTTGTTCTTAAAGGAGTGCTCAACGACTCTTCTTTTTCCTCTTCGGAGATCTCCCCTTTCTCTCCCAAAGAGAAAATGCCCCCAGGAGAGCTTCGACGCAGCGATCGGCATCCTACGCGCCAGGTACGCCTGCTCCCATTGCAGCCCCGATAGCCCAGGCCCCACCTGAAGCCACCGCAGATGTAGAGCAGTTCAATCTGTCGGATGGGTTCGTGGCCCCATCGAGGTGATACAGGCTATGCGACAATCTTCGACGGAGACTTTGCCAGAAAAATGCGAGGAACCGGCCATAAGAAAGAGCATTTGGGCATGCCAACCGTCCTTAGGAGAGAAATGGAGAGCAGAAGTTCTTCCGCAGAAGCGGAATGAAGTTTGGCATGAGGAAGGTTCCACGGGAAAGCAGAATGACGTTTGCCACGAGCAGAAAAGTGGAATGAAGTTTGGCGGCAGCAAGGCCGAACTTCGCCCGAAGTCTCATCATTGAAATGAAGTTCGGCGCAAGTGAGGCCGAACTTCCGCTTGGGTATGACACCAATGGAGCCACCTACGAAGAAGTCGCAGGTGGTGGAATGAAGCTCGGGCAAGCGATGCCGAGCTCTTCCTCAAGCTCGTCGTCAAGAAAGTCCGAACAAAAGCAGCAGAGGAAGTGCTCCCATGGGGGGTTTCGCGGGAAAATGGAATGAAGTTCGGCGCAAGTGAGGGCGAACTTCACCTCGAAGCCCATCATCGAGGAAGGGGCATTAGTCCTCCCGCGGAGGCTTTCGCGGGAAGGCGGAATGAAGTTCGGCGCAAGTAAGGTGGAACTCCAGCCCGATTATGTCACCAAGGAAGCCCCCAACAAAAATTTCACGTGAGGTGAGACGAAGGCAAGCGAGGACTCCCTCTCGAGTATGACTCCAAGAAAGCTCCGACAACTGGGCATAAAGTCCTCCCGCAGGTTTTACAACCCCTAACTCCTTGAGCTCGCCACCAAGGAGGCCCCGACAAAAGGACGCGAAGAAGCCCTTCCAAAAGGTTCTGCAACTATGCTCCACTCTTCTCACTCGAATTCTCAGCGAAGTTAAGAGCCAGCTGCCAAGACTAGAAGGTTTACGATCTCCCCTAAATAAGCATGGTCGTACTGCGTCTACCATCGTGACCACGGCCACAATGCTGAGAAATGCATCCGACTGTGAGACAAAATTGAGAAGCTCGTCAGGAAGGAGTGGCTGGAGAAAGTCGGCTAAGGGCACTACCATAATCAAAAACTCCTGGGTCGACCACCTCATAGCGTCATCAATGTTACCCCGAGGAGGAGCTTGGTACATCGACGGTTTGTCGCTCCCGACGACAAAGCCAAGAGCTTGCTCCAAATCGAGAAGGCCAGCATGGGATAGAGGAGGTCGTCTGGATGAAACTTACCGCCCGAGGGAGGGAGCTCCGAGGAACAATGCCCCGACGACCCCTCAAACGGGGATATGCTGCCCGTAACTTTCCTTCGATAAAATTCTTTCCTTCCAATAATGTTATTCTCTAGCGCAGAAACTGCGGTAATAGGGGATGGAGCAGTCAAATAGTTACCGTATTGGGAACTGGTGGGGGACCTCGTGCTAACGGGGGCAGGTCGGAAGCCTTAGAAGCTCGGCCGCAGGAGATAAGATCTCCCTTGAGCGCGCACTTCAACCTCGGCCGTAGGAGATACGATCTCCCCCGAGGGAAGCTCGGCCGTAGGAGATAAGATCTCCCCCGAGCGTGCACTTCGACCTCAGCCGCAGGAGATGAGATCTCCCCCGAGGGAAGCTCGACCGCAGGAGATAAGATCTCCCCCGAGGGAAGCTCGACCGTAGGAGATAAGATCTCCCCCAAGGAAGGCTTGACTGTAGGAGATAAGATCTCCCCCGAGGGAAGCTCGGCCGTAGGAGATAAGATCTCCCTCGAGCGCGTACTTCGACCTCGGCCGCAGGAGATGAGATCTCCCCCGAGGGAAGCTCGACCGTAGGAGATAAGATCTCCCCCGAGCGCGCACTTCGACCTCGACCGCAGGATATAAGATCTCCCTTGAGGGAAGCTCGACCACAGGAGATAAGATCTCCCCATAGCGCGCACTTCAACCTCGACTGCAGGAGATAAGATCTCTCCCGAGGAAGGCTCGGCCATAGGAGATAAGATCTCCCCGAGGGAAGCTCGGCCGTAGGAGATAAGATCTCCCCCGAGCGCGCACTTCGACCTCGACCGTAGGAGATATGATCTCCCCCAAGGAAAGCTCGGCCGTAGGAGATAAGATCTCTCCCGAGTGCGTACTTCGACCTTGGCCACGGGAGATAAGATCTCCCCTGAGGGAAGCTCGCTGGAGATAAAATCTCCCCCAAGGAAAGCTCGGCAACAGGAGATAAGATCTCCCCGGAGTGCGCACTTCGACCTCGGCTGCTGGAGATAAGATCTCCCCCGAGGGAAGCTCGGCCGCAGGAGATAAGATCTCCTCCGAGCGCGCACTTCGACCTCGACTGCAAGAGATAAGATCTCCCCCGAGGGAAGCTCGACCGTAGGAGATAAGATCTCCCCCGAGTGCGCACTTCGACCTCGGCTGCAGGAGATAAGATCTCTCCCGAGGAAGGCTCGACTGTAGGAGATAAGTTCTCCCTCGAGGGAAGCTCAGCCGTAGGAGATAAGATCTCCCCGAGCACGCACTTCGACCTTGGTCGCAGGAGATAAGATCTCCCCAAGGGAAGCTCGGCCGCAGGAGATAAGATCTTTCCCGAGTGCATACTTCGACCTCGACCGTAGGAGATAAGATCTCCCCTGAGGAAGGCTCGGCCAGAGATAAGATCTCTCCCGAGCGATCGTGGACAACTTCGGCTATGGATCAGATCTCCCCCGAGGGACTGGGCCAACTTCGGTAGTAGGAGATGAGATCTCCCCCGAGCGCCCGCATCAACCTCAGCCAGAGCACCTGTGTAACCTCGGATAGAGGTAAGGCCCGCGATGACCTCGGCCAGAGAGCTTCAACATCGACCTCGGCTAGAGAAGGCTATCATGTCAACCTTGGCTGGGGAGCTTCAACATCGAACTTGGCTAGAGAAAGCAACCGTATCAACCCCGGCTAGAAATGGGATCTTCGCCAGGCTTCAACCTCGATATCAACTTTAGTTGGAGGCGAGATCCCCCCAAGCTTCGACCTAGACCAGCACAGAGCTCGGAGCAAGACTCCGGCAGTCGCCTTTCCTGCACTCCCTTCCTTCAATTTTTGAACTCGGGAGTGGGGGGGCTAGTGTTGGGGATAAATCCCACTCCCGCCGAAGTCTAGCTCGACGCTCAGCCTAATGCAACCTATAGCCGCGGAAGAGCTTCGACGGATGGGTCTCAGCCGAACTCCTATAGCCGGTCGAACTCTTCAACGGTCGAGCTTCGAATTCCCAGCTGCCAGACTGCTCAGCAAACGAGCCTTAGCTGCATACCTCCGCCTATGGGAGCCGAACTCCCTCCAAGCTAAGAGCCTGAGCTCCTCCGAAATGGGCACACGACGAAGGCCAACCCTTTATCCGCCGCAAGCTCTACAGCATCACCATCGGTCCACCAAGTGATAGCGACCCACTACGAGGTGGGGATGGCTGTCACCATCCCGTGAGACTGGCTCCACCGAACCTCGAGTGGCCCACCAGCATGCGGCTGTAGCTGTCACCATCAATCCGCCGCATACGGCACCTTCCCGTAAGACTGGCTCCACCGAACCTCGAGCGGCCCACCAGCACGTGGCTGCAGCTGTCACCATCAAGCTCCGCTATAAAAAGGACCCCTCCAGATATGCTAACTCTAATCTCTCTAATCTCCAAGCTCTCCTCCTCTTCTCTAAGCTTCGAAACTCATTCCGAGCACTCCATTCCTGTTGCCCAGAGCTGACTTGAGCGTCAGAGGGTCCTGCCGAAGCCACCCCCACCAGCTCCAGATGGGACTTTATTTTGCAGGTCCCGACGGCGACCTCAGCGGCCTCGACTCCAGCGACCTCTGACGATGACCAGTTTCTGCACCAATAGTTCCTATCATACCGTATGAGATATGGCATGGTAAGAAATCACGTCTGAGTCATCTCAGAATTTGGGATTGTCCGGCTCCTGTCAAAAGACAACAAGTGGATAAGTTAGACTTTAGGTCCTTAAAAGCTCGATTTATAGGATATCCTAAAGAATCATTAGGATATTATTTCTACATTCCAAAAGATCATAATGTGATTATGAGTCGACATGCTATCTTTCTTGAAAAATAGTTTATTCAAGATAGCGGCATTAGAAAGTAGATCAAACTTGATGAGAAAGTCTCACAAGAGCAATGAGCTAAGGACCGAATGGAACCAAATCAGGTTAAGCCAATACAATCACTACCTCCTCCACCTCGTAGATCAAAAAGGATTTTCCATCCCTATGAGAGGTACTTAGGTACTATTTTAGAGAAAATAAAGAAAATATTTCTCGTAGGTAATGGTGTTCATGGTGATGATCCCAAAATCTATAATGAGGCGATATTGAATATCGACTTTGAGAAATGGTTAGAGGCAATGAAGTCAGAAATTGACTCGATGCACTCAAACCAAGTCTGGGCCTTAGTAGATCCATCAGAAGGTATAGTACCTATTGGGTGTAAATGGATCTACAAGAGAAAGATTGGTGTAGATGGGAATGTGGAGACATTCAAAGTTAGATTAGTGGCAAAAGGGTATAGTCAACACGAAGGCATTGACTATCAGGATATATTTTCGTCAATAGCTATGCTAAAATCCAACTACACATTGCTTTCTATTGTAGCCTATTTCGATTATGAAATATGAAAAATGGACTTGAAAACGGCATTCTTAAATGGATACCTTGAGGAAGATATATATATGGAACAGCCGCTAGGTTTCACATCTAGTGATGTTGATCATAAGGTATGCATGCTGCAAAGGTCCATATACGAGCTTAAGCAAGCATCTCGGAGCTAGAATACTCATTTCAATAATGTGATCAAATTATTTGGTTTCATCAAGAATGATGAGGAATCATGTATCTTCAAAATGGTCAGTGGGAGCGCTGTTGTCTTCCTCATATTGTACATGGATGATATCCTCCTTATTGGGAATGATATTTCCATGTTAACCATAGTTAAAATATGGTTATCTAAAGAATTCTCCATGAAAGACCTAGGTGAAGCATCCTTTATTCTAAGAATTAAGGTCTATAGAGATAGACCAAATAGGATGCTAGGACTTTCACAGAAGATGTACATAGAGGAAGTGCTAAAGAGGTTTAGCATGGAAAATTCTAAGAGAAATTTGATACCCTTCAGACATGACATTCATCTTTCTAAGAGGATGTGCCCTAGCACGCCTGAGAAAATAGAACGCATGAGCAAGATCCCTTATGCTTCAGCAATAGGGAGCCTCATGTATGCCATATTATGTACACGACCTGATATGGCCCTTGCTGTGAGTGTCACGAGCAGATATCAGTATAATCCAGATGAAGAATACTGGACTTCTGTGAAATGTATTCTTAGGTACTTGAGAAGAACTAAGGATATATTGTTGGTCTTTGGTAATGGAGAACTCCAAATCCAGGGGTATATTGACTCGGATTTTATGTTCGATGTAGATGATCGAAAGTCGACATCTAGGAGTCTATTTGTGTGTAATGATGGTGCTGTCAGTCGAAAGAGTTTCAAGCAGACTGTCATAGTAGATTTCACCATGGAAGCAGAATACATCACTACGTCAGAAGTAGTGAAGGTGGCATTCTGATATAAAAAGTTTACCGTAGAGATCGAAGTGATGCCATTAGATGCCATTCCTTTATACTACGATAACAATGATGCCATAGCCCTTACTAAGAAGTCGAGGTCTCACCAAAAATCCAAGCACATCGAGCGGCGATACCACCTCATCTGTGATTACCTCAAGAAGGATTACGTCGAGGTCAAGAGAGTCGACTCTGCAGACAATGCGGCGGACCCACTCATAAAGCCATTGGGCCAGCAGAAGATCGAAGCCCATCTTGAGAAGATGGAACTTAGATTTATAGCCAATTGACTTTAGGTCAAGTGGGAGTTTGTTAGATATGTGTGTCCTAGAAGCCAGAATTGGCTGACACTTGTAATACACTTTAGGAACAAAATTATAATTTTGACTATAAATAATAAAATAAATTATTTTCTATCATAAATATGAATTTAGTGTCTGTGATACATCTCTTAAGCTAATGATAATGAAAATTCTTATTTTCAAGAGTTAAAAATTTAAGACGAGAATTTTAATTATTAACTAATAAAATGCTTTCGATTGTAGGATCATCATCAGGATGGTGATTGATCTAAAAGGTTGGTGTATAATTGCTTCTTTATAGTAGATGAGTCTTGAGTCTATGGTGTAGAGACACCGAAGCGAGAATATAGATACTCGTTAGAGAATGAGGGTACTGAGCGTGACCACCTCGAGCAGTCATAAGGAAGTCAACCTTCTCACCGATGATTGGCTCAAAGTTGCAGTGGTGTGTCTGATTTTATGACCTGAGGTGCATCGATAGTTCACCTTGAGGGTGTTATAGTTTGACTATACCATGACTTGATCTCTTAGCCATTCGGAATCCTGAGATGTATGTTGGCTATAGCATGTTCATTATAGGAATTGGATTGCATCAAGAGGAAATCTATCTATCTCGATAGAAGAGGAGTAGCCCTATGATGATCATGAGAATCAAGTCTATAAGCCCATGGCCATGGTAGAGTGAAATAATAGAAAGAGTTTCGATTAAGGTTTTCACATCGGACTTGAATCAAATGATTAAATCATATGACAAGAATTAGGGTTTGACGAGTTCACCTTAACCCTAAACTAATCGGGGCTCATGATAGAAGAACTTAATCGCTGCACCGAGAGGTTCACTTTTAGTTTTGATGGGTTGTCACCGTATAATGCTAGGTGTCACTTGTAGATTTTGAGAGCAATTAGAATGACTTGGATGATTGATCATTCTAGTTGTATGAATCAGAAGAGTTCTGATCCATCGGAAGGTGTTTCGATGATGATGATGATATAGATCATGACATATCCCATTACAATATAGAACTGAACCTAACTAGGTCACACAAATAAGAATTTAGATCTGAATATCATCAATTAGACTAATCCAATTCAATTGATTTAAATTAAATTCAATTAGGTTCAAGAAAATCACGCTAGCACACGATTGAACCTAATGTTCTCCTTCTACTATCATTAAAAGTTGTCTCAACTGAGCCAAATGTATTTGTGCTCACTTAGGTACCTTTACTTGATCCGACTGGAGCTTGTCCAGGTCAGAAAAGGGTTCTCTTAATTTATGAGATAAATTAGATACAACACCTGCCATTTTTCGTCACCTGCCGATTCTTGTCTTTTGACTTTGGTCAAATATTGACCTTTGACATTTAAACATCTGTCTGTGTGTCATGCACCCATAGAAGAGTAGAGAGGAGCTTGTCCCCTTGCTAGAAAATAGAAAGGAGGGGGTACATGCATAGGGAGGCATGCACCCAAGGATAGGGATGCTTGGAGTCCCATACAGATGGGACTCCAGGTTGCTTCTTGAAATCAACCTAGGAGGCGCCAAGGGACTCTACTTTGATCAGTCTTGGCACCACCTAAGGATGATTTGAAGGCGCTCTCATCTGATTGGATTAGGTGATGTCATCCCATCAATCAAATTTAGATCTGATTGCACGAAGTGACGTGATTGGCCGGAATGATGTGGCACTGCATGGCATAGCAGGGTCTATAAAAATCCTATCTGCACCAAGCTTTAAAAAAAAAAAAATTACCCATAGCCCATGCCACAAGGCTGCCCCTCTCCCTCCTCCATGCCATCTTTAGGTCCTCTCTCTCCTCTCGATGTGCAAGGAGATTTGGGCTCCAGTTTGGTGCGATCCAGGCATGAGAAAGGTGACGAGAAAGGAAGAAGGCAGCACTACTGCAAGAGACGATTCCAGATCTTCAAAAGAAGTTTTGAAGATCCTCCAAATCAAATCCAAATTTGATATTTGCAAAGATGATAAAGAAAGAGAAGATCTTCAGATTCAGCCTAAGTAGATACCGATAGAGGCTAGGCACTTGCGTAGCTCGATCCAGAACTTCAGGCAATCAACAGGATCATCATAGGATAATCTGATTACCCAATAATAAGGTAAAAAATTAAATTAGATTTAATTTTTTTTTACTTTTATTTATTAGATTTATAAAATCAAATTTGAAATATCTCAGATCTAATCTTGATTCAAAAGTAAAATTTTTGAAATATCTTTCTTGATCCAATTTGATCTGAATGAACCTAATCCAAAAAATCTAAAATTTTCCTTGATGATTTATGAGAATTAAAAAAAAGGAATAAAATAAAGAAATAATTAAAAATTATAAGGAAATAGAGAGAGTGTAATTATTAGGATTTTAAGATTAAGAGCAATAGGTTACTAAGATAATCGATTCATCAACTCAGTCAATACAATGTTTAGATTATTAGGTTAATTTTATTTCATATGACGGTATAGTCTCCTAGTTTATTCACTATCCTTTGGTCCAGGCATAGTAAAACTATCAATATTTATTAACTATCCTTTAATCCAGGTATAAGTTAAATAAATATCGATGCATTAAGTTTTGTGAAACTCTCTAATTAAAATACACTGCATCCAAAGCACACTAAAATTCCTACATGCATATGAATTCTAATTTGATTCATAATACAAGGTATATAATCAAGAAGCAATAACATAGATGTACTTGGTCCGTATCATCTATATTCATCAGATCAATTAGAAGATGGCCAGTAATCTAAAAGCATTTAGATCAGATCTATATACCCCTTATGGATAAAATTTAAAATTAAAAATAAATTATATTGAATATTGCATCAAAAGAGTGGCTACACCTTAGCCTTAGTAAAAGAAAATTTAGTTCATGATAACAAGTTCAAAAAATAGCAAATAAAATAAAAAGCATGAAAAAATTAGACTATTTATTCACTGAAATTGGTTGTCTGTTGGTCTTGGTGTGGAGAACTTGATGAAGAAGAAAGTCACTTTGTGTACCGATCTTCGGAAGAAGAAAAAAAGAGAAAAGAAAAATAACAAGAATAAAAACTCTTTCTCTTCTTTCCCTAAACCCCTCTCTCTTTCTCTATTCTCTCTATTTCTCCCTATTTTCTCTTTATTTTCAACTCTCTATTTTTGTTCTCTGCACCCTCCCTACGGTAACAGCAGGCAGTCCCCTTTAAATAGGCTAAGAGATGGATTTTTGGAAGAAATCCTAATCAAATTAGGTTTAAAACTCTTAACACAAGTCAAATTAAAACCCTGGACAATTCTAGCCTTCAGATCAGCATCCAATGGATCAAAAACCACTTAAAAATTCTTTCTAAAAACCTAATTCAAGTCAAAATTAACCTCAGCCGTTGGATCTTCTTGATGATTAAATCGGCACCATCGGATCGCATACAAGAGCCTTTAGATTTCTTGTTAAAATTGGTAATGCATCTCCATCGTTGGATCTCGACTAGGAGCCGCATCCACCATTCATCAATGCATAGATTTCCATCATTCGATCAAATCCCAGCGAATAGCATCCATTAGATATGGCAAAATTCCCAGAATACCCTCTATAGACCATGCGCGAGCTTGGCTTTGCATGGACCGCCACTTCCTTCAGCCAATCAAAGCGCATTTGTCCCCATGAAATCCATAAAATGCCCTCCCTTGGTTACTGTAGCAGTCCACCATGCGTCACAAAAAATCCAGACGTCAACGTGGCATAAGCAGGGCGTCAGCAGGCGGTCAGTCTGGTTTCGAGTGTGGTCGGGCCGGGCGGTCTGCTGAGCCAATTTTTCTAAGCTAGTTTGAACCAAACCGATCGACATTTAAAAATTAATTTATTATTATTATTATTATTATTTAATTTTTTTTGAAATTTAATATGGGCTCATTTGATGTTCGTTTTGTTTGAAATTTATTTCATTTGAATCAAAAAAATAAGATTTTCATATTGATGGTCATCTTTCGTACATAAAATTAATAAAAATATTAATTTCTTAAAAATAAGTTAATTTATTTTATAATTTAATACTTATATTAGTGTATTTTTACCACTTACCAGGCCTATTTTGTAATTCTTTTAGAAGCATCCATTTGATGAAGGATCACTCTGATTGGCTAGTCAGTGAGGAGCATTATAGCATGTCCCTAGAAGTAAAGCCGAAGTCTTCTTACTGCAATCAGAAGAGCATAAGTGAATTTTTCCAACTTTGTATATCTGGTTTTGGCATTCCTTAGGATCCGGCTTATGTAGTAGACTGGTCGTTGCACTTTCGCCTCTTCTTTGACTAGGACTACCGCTAGCGCCGTAGGCGAGACCACGATGTAGAGAAATAGCACCTCTCTAGATTCGAATTTCGCTAGTAGGAGAGGTGAGCCAAGGTAGTTCTTGAGCTCGTCGAATGCCTTTTGGCATTTTTGAGTCTAGTGAAAATCTTTCAGTTTCCTGAGAATTTGCAAGAAGGGCACGCAACATTCGATCGGCCTTGAGATAAAATGATTTAAAGATGCCATCTTTCCAATTAGGTGCTGAACTTCTTTGATGGACTTTGGAGCAGTCATCTCCTGGATAGCTCGAATCTTCTCTGGGTTGCCCTCAATCCCTCATCTTTAGACCATGAACCCCAAAAATTTTCCTGAGGCTATCCCAAAGGTGCACTTGGTTGGGTTCAACTTCATCTTATATTTTTTGAGCGCATCAAAAGCCTCTTCAAGGTCGACAATATGATTGATATGTTGAGAATTATGTCCCAAAGTCAATCATCAGTCTGTTGATGGTTGAGATATTATAATTGATTTATTAATTAATAAAAAATATTTTGGCATCTTTTTTCATCATAAGTTTATATCTTCTAATGAACTTGATTATTGTGATGAAGTTCTTAGGACTGTTTAGTTTCGATAAAGAAAGGATTTATCGATTAGTCTTTAAATGGGTTCACGATTAAATGATAGGCTGTTAATTAGGACAACAATGTCTATCAAGCATAGGTCACTATATGCCATATAGGTTGGTTGTCCTTTTAACCAAAGTGTGTGGAGATACTAGTATGGCATATAGGTGAGATGTATGGGTACATCATCATTGAACATGACCAACTCTAGAGCATTCTGTTGTCGAGGATATCTCTGATGGGATATAGGTATAAGTATCCCTTAGACCTATGATCACCTTAGTGACTTGCAAGCAACTCACTATGCTTTGGTACCAGACTAATTAAATTTCTAATTCAGCAATGAAAGGCTTATGGGCATAATCAAGTACTTGCGAGGTCAGAGTATGATCAAGATGGAATTGACCACTCCAAGAGTTGGAGAAGAATGTATCACTCTATTTCAATATAGCAAAACCTTATCCAGGATAATCCATCAGATGAATTTGATATTTTGAAATATAATGTGGATAACCTTATCAGAGTTGATAGTTGAACTCTGATGTGTCTTACGAGCATTATGGTTAAGGAGATGAATTATATGAAAATTATATCCGCATGGGTTCTATGGATGGTGTTCTACACCTTCGACCTATTCGATCGTCGGGTATCATTGCTAGATGATCACTTCGATTGGTATAGAAATTTATTTCTATGCTACCAGCTTAGGTTCAGATGTATAAGGTCACACATGTTGAGCTTATGATCTGATCGGATGGTTGATCAACGATTAAGAATCGTTCTGGGGTTAAACAATCAATACGATTGGTGTTTAATCTGGTGCAAGTATTACAGGAGTATCGGTTAGCAATTAGATTGCTAATTGGCTTAATTTGATTAAGCCAATAGGCTGAGATTAAGTTTAATTAAATATAATTTAATTAGATTTAGTTTGGGCTTGATTGGATCAAGTCCAATTGGTTTATTGGATAAGTCAAGTGCAAGGAAGAACTAGTCCTAGTCTAACCAGGACTCGAATTAATCTAATTTTTTAATTTAACTAGAAAATAAATTAGGATTAAATATAATTTAATTAGATTTTATTAAGTTCTTAAATGGGCTAGGGCTTTATTTAATTGGGTTGGTTTAATCTTGATTTTATTTGGTTAAAAGATCTTGTTTGACCAAGTCAAAATAGGAGTTCTAATGTGACTAGGACACCCTATCTACTTGCGCCATCTTGGTCCCAACGCACCCCATGCCTATTTTTCAGATATTTTTCATAGAAAATCTCTTTCTTCCTGATTTCCATGCCTCCTCTCTCCCTTCAAGTCATATTTGGAAGTTAGGTTGAAGACCAAGTCAAAGGAGGAATTGGTTTTGCTTAGGATTCTATGAGATAGATTCCTTATTAACCAAAACATCTTTCCTTGAGTGCTGCCCCCTCTTTTAATTAATTCTTTTCTTATTCTATGAAAATAATCTTCTTTTCTATGCACCGTCTATTGCTGGTCCACACCAAAAATGATGGAGGAGGCACCCAACTCTTGGGCGCCCTAACAACTTCCCATGTTTGGATATTCCTAGTCTAGAAATTTGACCAAACTTGGACTCTTCTTTTATCCTATTTATTTGATGAATTTTATTCTAATCTTTTAATGGAATATAGAGCATTGGGATAGGTTTGGCATGTGCAAAAATCAGAGGAAGAGGGTCCTTGGGTGTGGGGGTTCCATAGGCACTAAACTAGGTGTCTAGGTGAGAGAAAAGAGAAGAAGAAGAGGGTCTTCTTCTAGGGCTGTTTTACTTTCAATCTCTCTTCCTTTTTTTTGAGTTTTTATTGAGAGATTCTTAGATCATCAAACTCTCATCTTTCTTTTCATATTTTGGAGAGTCTAAATTTTGAAGAAGGGAGCATCGGATCAATCGTCGAAGAAGGATTAGCATGGTACTAGCATACTGTGCAAATTTCCTGCATTGAACTTCAGATCAGAGATCGTAGGCTCATGTAGATGACTCCTAGAGGTCGGATGCATGTGGGGCTCATGACTTCATCCTCAAGCCCGGATCAGCAAGTTAGAACGTCTAAACTTGCTCAGGTAATTGATCTGATCTATAAACTTCATACCTATATTTAATGTAGTGTAGATCTAGGTTGACTTGATCAACCTTTTTCTTTCTTATTTGATTTTAATTTTTGATTTAATATCATACCTTAATCATGTAATAGATCTAAGATCTAGGTATTTACATAATTATTTAAATAAATTTTAGATTTATTTAAGTCTTTTGCTGTAAGATCTTGAAAAAGTTTCAAGATCTACTTGTGAAACCCTAGATCTAGTTCCTTCAATTGGTATCAGAGCCTATGTTCTTATTACAAGATTTTTATGCATGTCTAGATTATTTCTTATATTAGATCTAATGTATAATCAAATTATTAAATTTAAAATTTCAAAAATAAATAAATAACTTATTTATTTATTTATTAAATAAATAAGGTTGTCCTACTATAAGGTTGTCCTGCTATAAGGTTTATCCCTTATAGTAAATAGGTTATCCTAATACGTGCTGATCTAAAATATTGATCATAAAATTTTAGATTAGATCTAAGAGATTTTATGATCTGATTAAAAATATTTTAATTTAATTTCAATCATCATAAATATGTTAGATTTGATCTAGGAAGATTTATGATTGATTATTATTAAAACTATTTTAATTACATGAACTTATTTAGATTAGATCTAAAGTAGTTTTATGTTTATTTTACTTGCATATTGATTATTAATCAAACATGCAACTTGGTTGATAGAACCATATTATAAAAATATTTTACAAATATGAAAATCATTTTTGAAAAGTCGAACCCCAACCCTCAGCCCAAAACTTGATTGAGAATTAAGAAGCTGATTGATTAGGATCTAGGATTGTGAATTGAAGATCCTAAGATATAAATTATAACACATTAGGTTAAATGGGTTAGTGGAAATTAGGTTCATTAATTAGGTTAGACCTAGGGTTAGATTAAAGAATGGACTTAATTAGAGAATTGACTAAATCTAATCAATTGTTGTCTTAGATTAGCTCAAGAATTCTCTAGATCAATTGCAATAGTTGTAGTTGGTCAAGTCCATGTCTTTAATAAGACCTAAGATGGACTTGATTCTTGGCTATGCGATCTAGCATGATCTGTTAGGTTGATCGAATTAAAACTAATTAAACTAGTTGGTGTTTAAGGTAAACCAGACCAGTGATTTTTAATTGGCAGCCCGCTTACCTGGCCATTTCTGATGGTGTCTAAGGCAAGCCTGGCAGACCCTTCCACTGATCGAACTTATCTGGCCTCTTGGTGAGACTATGTTTTGATCGAATCACTTGACTATTCGAGCTAACCCATGTTAGCTAGGTAAATTAGTTTGACTGATTTAGGTGCTCCTAGACCAGCCTATTAATGGTCTCCCTTAAGCTGACATGGTGAAGTTAGCGAGAGGATCATGACAAGTTGGTTAATCTGACCTACTCACATTTATAAATAAATCCTCTAAAATTATTTGGTTCCTAAAATGAAATAATTATATGATAACTAGATCATAGCCTCCCATTAAAGTGGATAATAATAAGTCCATCAGTTAGATAATCATTGGAGACCCAAAGTCCTGGTGCTTATCGATTGATGGAATTATCATTCATTATATGATCTCTTAAATATATCTTTCTAAATGATGGTCAGTGTTAGATATGTGTACCCTAGAAGCCAGAATTGGCTGACACTTGTAATACACTTCTAGGGGCAAAATTATAATTTTGACTATAAAAAATAAAATGGGTTATTTTCTATCGTAAATGTGTATTTAGTGTCTGTGATACATCCATTGAGTTAATGGTAATGATAATTCTTATTTTAAAGAGTTGAAAATTTAAGATAAGAATTTTCATTATTAACTCATAAAATGCTCTTGATCGTAGGATCATCATGAGGACGGTGATTGATCCAAAAAGATTGGTGTACAATCGCTTCTTTGTAGTAGATAAGTCTTGAGTCTATGGTGTAGAGACACCGGAGTAACAGTACAGGTACTCGTTAGGGAACGAGGGCACTGAGCTTGACCATCTCGAGCAGTCATAAGAAATTCTACCTTCTCGTCAATGACTGACTCATAGCTGTAGTGGTGTGTTTGGTTCATTGACTAGAGGTACATCTGCAATTCATCTTGAGGGTATTATAGTTTGACTACACCGTGACTCAGTCTTCTGGCCATTTAGAATCCTGAGGTGTATGTTGGCTATAGCATGTTCATTGTAGGAACTGGATTGCACCAAGAGGGAATCTATCTACCTCGGTGGATGAGGAGCAGTCCTATGATGATCATGAAAATCAAGTCCATAAGCCCATGGCCATGGTAGAGTGAAATAATAAAAAGAGTTTTTATTAAGATTTTCACATCAGACTTGAATCAAATGATTAAATCATATGATAGAAATTAGGGTTTGATGAGTTCACCTTAACCCTAATATGATCGGGGCTCAAGATAGAAGAACTTAATCACACAAGTAGCTGCACCAAGAGGTTCGTTTTCAGTTTTGATGGGTTGCCACCATTTACTGCTGGGTGTCACTAGTGGATTTCGAAAGTAATTAGAATGATTTAGATGATTGATCATTCTAGTTGTCTGAATCAGAAGAGTTCTGATCCATCGAAAGAATTTTTGATGATATCGATGATAAAGATCGTGACATATCCCATTACCATATAGAACTAAACCTAACTGAGTTATAAAAATAAAGGTTTAGATCTGGATATCATCAATTGGACTTACCCAGTTCAATTTATTTGAATTGGATTCAATTAGGTTCAAGGAAATCGTACTAGCACATGATTGGGCCTAACATTCTCCTTTTATTATCATTAAAAGTTGTCTCGATTGAGCCAAATGAGTTTGTGCTCACTCAGATACCTTTACTTAGTCTAACTAGAGCTTGTCGAGGTTAGAAAAGGGTTGTCTTAATTTATGTGATAAATTTGAGACAACACCTGCCATTTTTTATCACCTGCTAATTCTTATCCTTTAACTTTGGTCAAACATTGACCATAACTATAGACTTTGACCAGTCTTAGGCACCATCTAAGGATGAATTAGAGGAGCTCTCATTTGATTGGATCAGATGATGTCATCCAACTAATCAAATTTAGATCTGATTGTATGAAGCAACGTGATTGGCCGGGATGATGTGGCACTGCATGGCGCAGCAGGGTCTATATAAACCCTATCTGCGCCCAACTTTAACAGAGTTCTCTCTTAGCCATGCCCTAAGGCTGCCCCTCTCCCTCCTCCATGCCATCTTCTGATCCTCTCTCTCCTCTCCATGCCCAAGGAAAGTTGGGCTTCAGTTTGGTGCGATCCAAGCAAGAAAAGGCTGACGAGAAAGGAAGAAGGCAGCACTGCTGTAGAGACGATTGCTGATCTTCAGAAGGAGTTTTGAAGATCCTCAAAATCACATCCAGATCTAATTTTTGGAGAAGTGATAAAATAGAAGAAGATCTTTAGATTCAGTCTAAGTGGATACCGATAGAGGCCAAGTGCTTGCGTTGCTAGATCCAGAACCTCAGGCAATCAGCAGGATCATTAAAGGATAATCAAATTACCCTGCATCAAGGTATAATTAAAATTATATTTAATTTTTTTATTTTTATTTATCAGATCTATAAAATCAGATCTAGATTATCTCAGATTAAATTTGGATGCAAGAGAGAAATTTTTGAAATATCTCTCTTGATCCAATCAGATCTGAACGAACCTGATCCAAAAAATCAGAATTTCCCCTTCAATTGGTATCAGAGCCAGGTACTCTAAATTATTTAGATCTAATTTTTATTTATTTTTGATGTAAAAATTAGGTGATTTTAGATGTCACATGAGATGTGATTAGATTTAAAATCAAAAATATTAAAATTAAATAATATAAATCTAAGTTCTATAATATGCATGACTAGTTGTAAAATAGAATAGTTCTGTACGTATTCTTGCATGATCATGATTTATTTTGATTAAATTATAATTTTAGATCTATTTATTTTCTATTTTTTAATAATTATAAATATTATAATAAGATTTAAAAAATAAAAAATAAAATTATTTAATTTTTAGATCATATAAGATATGATGCATGCATGATTAGACTAGTTGTAGAATAGTTCTACATAATTATCTAGATTAGAATTTATTTTGATGTGATCAATTTAATTCTATTTTTTTAGATAATTTAGATCTAAAAAACATGCATGATATGATACATGAGATGTATGCAAAATATGTATAAAGTTAGATTAATTTTTATATATGAGTTATATGATGTAGATCTAACTAGTTTTGTAGATTTATATTTTTGATTAAGGCGTCCCCTTGGCCCTCCGGTCATAAGAACAAAGTAGGGTTTAAATGCCCTCTCCTCCCATTTGATGGGCTGTTCTAATGATGTGTAGGGGTGCTGCACGTTTGTTCTTAATCAGAAATCAAGAACTTACTTTCTGCAAAATCCTAGATCCTGAAACCCTAGGATTTTATTTACATATTTTATTTGTGAACCCTAACTTAATTAAGAATTAAGATTATGAAATATATGTTAGGTCTAAAATTGAGAATTTTAGATCTAAAACATAATCATAAAATTGGGTTCGGACTTGGGTAGCTCAATTAGGTCTAAGCGGTTTATCAAATCGAATCAAGAGTTGGTTAGATGGGATCAACAGTGCTTAAATTGACCAGCCTAATAGGATTAAGTCTGGGTCAAGATCGAGTCACGTAAGTGATTGATCAAGCTAAGACCTAATTAGGCTCAATGGTTAGAGTCTGGATTGTAGGCTAACCCGATTGATTCTAGCTCAACAATTTGGTGTCTATGGTAAGTTTGGCAGATACGATCGACTGACTTTTAATTGGGAGCTACTCGACTCGAATGCATTCTTGTCAAGTTAATGGCACATCACTTCCACTGGTCTCACTTACCTGGCCATATTTATTTGCTCAGTTTTGATCTAAGGTGGTCAATAATCCAAGCTAACCCATGCCACTAGGTTAGTCATAATGGTTATGACTATGTCAAGTCTAGTTTAATGAGATCTAAATCAAATCATTCTAAGAAAAGATTAAGTCTGAGGTCTTCCACCATTGTAGATGTGCAGGTCCTTTCCGGGGTTGATTGTTCTCAGCTGGTTACAGTGGTTCAATTACATCGGAAAGATGCAACCATGTCTATTAGGCTTTGGATGCTACAGACTGGAGGATGGATTAGGCTCAATATTTTGGATACGATGAGAGACTCAATTAGGAATCCAATTTGTGCAAATGGTGGGTTTGACTAAACTAAGGAGTGGATCAATATTTCGGATACGGTGAGATTCATGAATTAGAGACCCAAGTTTGGATGCACCATGTTTGAAGAATCATTGAACAAGAGTTGTTCAGCCATTGGCTAACCCATCATCAATAACTGTTAGGTGAGGTGATGAGTCAGTTGGTGGGACCGCACCACTAACTAGAAATTATTAATCATGAAGATTTTCGCATCTCTACAGAGGAAGTATAGAGATCTAAGAAAATAGTGGAGATAAGTGGACGAACGAAGATAACAAGGCTAGATATTACATGTTGGGCTCAATGTCTAATGAACTTCAGCGCCAACATGAAAATATCAGGACTGCTCGTTAAATGTTGCCTCACCTACAAGAGATGTTTAGTGAACAGAGTCGTGCAGCCAAATATCAAGACACTAAAAATGACTATTCAAGGCTAAGATGCATGATGGACAGTCAGTCCAAGATCATTGTCTGATGATTATCAAGGATTTGAAAGAGCTTGAGAAGCTCAGAGTGAAGTTAGACTTGGATCTATAGAATGACATAATTCTACAATCTTTGACTGATGTGTATGGGCAATTCATCATGAACTACCATATGCATAAACTTCAAAATTTTCTGACTGAACTTATGAATATGCTGGTTATCGCTGAGCTTTCTATGAAAGGTTCTAAAGACTCAATGCTTATGATAGAACAGACTTCTTGCAAGAAAAAGTCTTTCGAAAAGAAGAAAAAGTCTATGAAAAAGCAAAAGGTGCAAGAAAAAAAGAAGAAAAAGATAGAGCTGAAGAAGAAGGCCACTAACAAAGAAAAATATTTTTATTGCAACAATGAAAGCCACTGGAAGTGGAATTGTCCTACTTACTTGGCCATCCAAAAGATTAAAAAGGAGGCAGATCCTTCTGGAGGTATGCTCGTTATTAAGTCTAACCTTATGGTTTCTTCTACATCCAGTTAGGTGCTTGACTCTAGTTCTAGTGCTAATTTGTGCACTTCCATGCAGGATCTTGAGGATAGCAGGAGCCTGAGAGATGGTGAGATAATCCTATGCATTGAAAATGGAGCAAGAGTTACTGTCGTGGTGGTGGAAACATACCCTCTTCGACTATCATCTAGTATAGACTTAGTGTTAAAAGACTGTTATTATGTGCCTACAGCAAGCAGGAATTTAATTTTTATTTCTTGCCTTGCATTAGAAGGCTATGTAATTAGTTTTCTTAAGGACCATTATAACATTCTTTATGAAAGAAATAAAATTGCAAGTGGTTTTTTTATCAACGTTCTTTATCAGTTACATGTTGATGTATCTATTTTTAATATTGAGCAAAATGTGAATACCATAAAATGACCTAGGGAGAGTCCAAATGATAGGTATCTATGGCACCTAAGACTAGGTCATATAGCAGAAAATAGGATTAACAAATTGGAGAAAATTAGGCTATTGAGTCCATTGACTTTCAAGTCACATCCAATTTATGAAACTTATCTTCATGGAAAAATGACTATGCTCTCTTTTGTAGGACATGAAAAAGGCGTTACTGATATGTGCGGCCCATTTGATGTGCTGACTAGAGGCAACTTTGTCTACTGCATAACTTTTACCGATGATTTATCTAGGTATGGGTATGTGTATCTTATGAGACACAAGTCTGAAGCTTTTAAAAAGTTCAAGAAATTCAAACATGAAGTAGAAAAGCAAACTAAAAAATCCATTAAGGTTCTTCGATCAGATCGAGGAGGTGAATATCTTAGTCAAGAATTCCTGGACTATCTTAAGAAAATGGCATAGTCTCTCAATGGACTCCACTTGGAACACCTCAACTCAACGGGGTTTCAAGAACGGAGGAATCGGACCCTATTAGATATGGTCCGATCCATGATGAGCTTCATAGACCTTCCTGATTTTCTTTGGGGATACTATTTGTTAACTATAATATACTTACTGAATAGGGTTTCCTTCTAAAACCGTTCCTACCACACCGTATGAGATATGGCATGGTAAGAAACCAAGTCTGAGTCATCTCAGAATTTGGGGTTGTCCGACTCATGTCAAAAGACAACAAGCGGACAAGTTAGACTTTAGGTCCTTCAGAGCTCGATTCATAGGATATCCTAAAGAGTCATTAGGATATTATTTCTACATTCCAGAAGATCACAATGTGATTGTGAGTCGACATGCCATCTTTCTTGAAAAATAGTTTATTCAAGATAGCGGCATTGGAAAGTAGATTAAGCTCGAAGAGAAAGTCTCACAAGAGCAATGAGCTAAGGACCAAATGGAACCAAATCAGGTTAAGCCAATACAATCACTACCTCCTCCACCTCGTAGATCGGAAAAGGATTTTTCGTCCTCCTTGAGAAGATACTTAGGTACTTATTTCAGAGGA
Source organism: Cocos nucifera (assembly GCA_006176705.1). Lineage (NCBI taxonomy): Eukaryota > Viridiplantae > Streptophyta > Magnoliopsida > Arecales > Arecaceae > Cocos > Cocos nucifera. The sequence goes on from QRFJ01007130.1 coordinate 50,572, forward strand.
AGTAGAGAAAATATTCCTCATAGGTAATGGGGTTCATGGTGATGATCCCAAAATCCTATAATGAGATGATATCAGATATCGACTCCGAGAAATGGTTAGAGGCAATGAAGTCAGAAATTGACTCGATGCACTCAAACCAAGTCTGGACCTTGGTAGATCCACCAGAAGGTATAGTACCTATTGGGTGTAAATGGATAGGATCTACAAGAGAAAGATTGGTGCAGATGGAAATGTGGAGACATTCAAAGCTAGATTAGTGGCAAAAGGTTATAGTCAACGCGAAGGCATTGACTATCAGGATACCTTTTCACCAGTAGCTATGCTAAAATCCATCCGCACATTGCTTGCTCTTGCAGCCTATTTCGATTATGAAATATGGCAAATGGACGTGAAAATGGCATTCTTAAATGGATATCTTGAGGAAGATATCTATATGGAACAGCCGCTAGGTTTCACATCCAGTGATGATGATCACAAGGTTTGCAAGCTGCAAAGGTCCATATATGGACTTAAGCAAGCATCTCGGAGCTGGAACACTCGTTTTAATGATGTGATCAAAATGTTTGGTTTCATCAAAAATGAGGAGGAACCATGTGTCTTTAAAAAGGTCAGTGGGAGCGCTGTTGTCTTCCTCGTATTGTACGTGGATGACATCCTCCTTATTGGGAATGATATTTCCATGTTGACCATAGTTAAAATGTGGTTATCTAAAGAATTCTCCATGAAAGACCTAGGAGAAGCATCCTTTATTCTAGGAATTAAGGTCTATAGAGATAGACCGAATAGGATGCTAGGACTTTCACAGAAGATGTACATAGAGAAAGTACTAAAGAGGTTTAGTATGGAAAACTCTAAGAGGGGATTAATACCCTTCAGACATGGTATTCATCTTTCCAAGAAGATGTGCCCCAGCACACCTGAGGAAATAGAACGCATGAGCAAGATCCCTTATGCTTCTGCAATAGGGAGCCTCATGTATGCCATGCTATGTACACGACCTGATATAGCCCATGCTGTGAGTGTCACGAAGCAGATATCAGTCAAATCCAGGTGAAGAACACTGGACTTCTGTGAAATGTATCCTTAAGTACTTGAGAAGAACTAAGGATATGTTGTTGGTCTTTGGTAATGGAGAACTCCAAGTCCAGGGATATACAGACTCGGATTTTATGTCCGATATAGATGATCGAAAGTCGACATCTGGGAGTCTGTTTGTGTGCAATGGTGGTGCTGTCAGTTGGAAAAAGTTTCAAGCAGACAGTGATAGCAGATTCCACCATGGAAGCAGAATATATCGCTGCATCAGAAGGCTGCAAAGGAAGGCATTCTGGTACAAGAAGTTTGCTGCAGAAATTGGAGTGAATGCCATCAGATGCCATTCCTCTATACTGCGACAACAATGGCGCCATAGCCCTTGCTAAGGAGCCGAGGTCTCACCAAAAATTCAAGCACATTGAGCGGCGATACCACCTCATCCGTGATTACCTCGAGAAGGATTACGTCGAGGTCAAGAGAGTCAACTCCGCACAGATAATGTGGCAGACCCACTTACAAAGCCATTGGGCCAGTAGAAGATCGAAAGCCCACCTTGAGAAGATGGGACTTAGACTTGTAGCCAATTGGCTTTAGGATCAAGTGGGAGATTGTTAGATATATGTGCCCTAGAAGCCAGAATTGGCTGACACTTGTAATACACTTCTAGGGGCAAAATTATAATTTTGACTATAAATAATAAAATGGGTTATTTTCTATCACATATGTGTATTTAGTGTCTGTGATACATCCTTTGAGTTAATGGTAATGATAATTCATATTTTCAAGAGTTGAAAATTTAAGACATGAATAATCATTATTAACTCATAAAATGCTCCCGACCATAGGATCATCATGAGGATGGTGATTGATCCGAAAGGTTGGTGTACAATCGCTTCTCTTTAGTAGATGAGTCTTGAGTCTATGGTGTGGAGACACCGGAGCGAGAGTACAGATACTCGTTAGAGAACGAGGGCACTGAGCGTGACCACCTCGAGTAGTCATTAGGAAGTCTACCTTCTCGTCAATGACTGACTCGATGCTGCAGTGGTGTGTCTGGTTCTTTGACCTGAGGTGCATCGGCAGTTCACCTTGAGGGTGTTATAGTTTGACTACACCATTACTCGATCTCCTAGCCATTCGGAACCCTGAGGTGTATGTTGGCTATAGCATGTTCATTGTAGGAATTGGATTGCATCAAGATGGAATCTATCTACCTCGGTGGTATGAGGAGCAGCCCTATGATGATCATGAGAATCAAGTCCATAAGCCCATGGCCATGGCAGAGTGAAATAATAGAAAGAGTTTCTATTTAGGTTTTCACATCAGGACTTGAATCGAATGATTAAATCATATGACATAGAAACTAGGGTTTGACGAGTTCACCTTAACCCTAATCTGATCGGGGCTCAAGATAGAAGAACTTAATCACACAAGGTAGCTGCACCAAGAGGTTCGCATTTTCAGCTCTGATGGGTTGCCACCATATACTGCTAGGTGTCACTGGTGGATTTTGGGAGCAATTAGAATGATTTAGATGATCGATCATTCTAGCTGTCTCGAATCAGAAGAGTTCTGATCCATCGAAAGGAGTTTCGATGATGTCGATGATAGAGATCATGACATATCCCATTACTATACAGAACTGAACCTAACTGGATCACACAAATAAGGGTTTGGATCTGGATATCATCAATTGGACTAACCTAGTTCAATTGATTTGAATTAGATTCAATTAGGTTCAAGAAAATCGTGCTAGCATACGATTGAGCCTAATGTTCTCCTTTTATTATCATTAAAAGTTGTCTCGACTGAGCCAAATGAGTTTGTGCTCACTTAGGTATTTTTACTTGGTCTGACTAGAGCTTATATAGGTCAGAAAAGGGTTGTCTTAATTGAAGAGATAAATTTGAGACAACACCTGCCATTTTTCATCACCTTCTAATTTTTGTCCTTTGACTTTGGTCAAATGTTGACCTTTGACACTTAGACATCTATCTATGTGTCATGCACTTATTGGAGAGTAGATAGGGGCTCGTCCCCTTACTTAAAATTGAAATGGAGGGGGTGCATGCCTAGGGAGGCATGCGCCCATGGATAGAGATGCCTGGAGTCCCATGCGAATGGGACTCCAGGTTGCTTCATGGTTTCTACTTATGTGGCCCATAACTATAGACTTTGACCAATCTTAGGCACCATCTAAGGATGAATTAGAGGTGCTCTCATCTGATTGGATCAGGTGATGTCATCTCGCCAATCAAATTTTGATCTGATTGTACGAAGCAACATGATTGGCCCAGATGATGTGGCACTGCATGATACAACAGGATCTATATAAATCCTATCTGTGCCCAACTCTAACAGAGTTCTCTCTTAGCCACACCCCAAGGCTTTCCCTCTCCCTCCTCCATGCCATCTTTTGATCCTCGCTCTCCTCTCAATGTCTAAGGGAAGTTGGGCTTCAGTTTGGTGCGATCCAGGCAAGAAAAGGTTGATGAGAAAGGAAGAAGGCAGCACTACTGCAGAGATGATGCTGATCTTCAGAAGGAGTTTTGAAGATCCTCCAAATCAGATCTAGATCTGATTTTTGGAGAAGCGATAAAAAAGGAGAAGATGTCTAGATCCAGCATAAGTGGATATCGGTAGAGACTAGGCACTTGCATGGCTAGATCCAGAACCTTATGCAATCAGTAGGATCATCAAAGGGTAATCGAATTACCCAGTATCAAGGTATAATTAAAATAAAAATTAATTTTTTTTATTTTTATTTATTAGATCTATAAAATCAGATCTAAAATATCTCAGATTTGATCTGGATATATGAGAAAATTTTTTGAAATATCTCTCTCGATTCGATCAGATTTGAACGAACCTGATCCGAGAAATCAGAATTTTTCCTTCAGTCAAGTTGGCCAACCAAAATTGGGCCTGATCATTCATTGGTTGGAAGGGCCAAGTATGGTCATGTTAATGGTTGGACCTAACTAGGCCATTTTTTGAGAAGGCCAAAGCTAACTAATCAGGGTATGGGATAAAATTTAATTACTAAAAATTATTTAGAAAAATAATTGGTTATGAACCTACACTTAGATGTACATGGATGGGCCATCCAAAGTGGGGCTCTTGTACAGTCTATGTGGATTCTAGTATCCACTAAGAAATTAGTGTAATTCCTCAAATTGAAGGTAGAGGCTACCAATTCGAATAAAATAATAAGAGAAACTTTTTGATTGAAGTCCAAATCTTTAGGTTTAATAAATCAATTACTAATTAAGTTTTGATTTTTCTTAGTGCAGACATGGCCACTTCTTTATCACTTTGATCATTATTGGACAATGATAATTTGATGGGACCCAACTTCAGTAGCTGGTATCGAAAGTTGAAGATTGTCCTAGAATATGAATGGATCCTATATGTGCTGACATATCCTACACCTGAGGAGCCAGCTGCCAATGCACGTGGAACATTTAGAGACACTTATCAAAAGTGGCTCAGTGATCGAACCATGGTGCATTATATTATGCTTGTTGCGATGAGCGATAAGTTCAGTTACAAGTTTGAGACAGCTCAGCCCAATGAAATGCTTCAAATATTGGAGGATTCTTTTGGCACACCCGATGACGTTGAGAGGCACAAGACTAGTTGTGCCATCTTCAATGCCAGAATCAAGGATGGTGCCTCTATCACTGATCATGTATTGTACATGATCGAGCTGGTAGAGCGCTTGAGCAAGCTCAGCTTTTTCTTGCATAAATGACTATTCAAGGCTAAGATGCGTGACGGACAGTCAGTCCAAGATCATTGTCTAATGATTATCAAGGATTTGGAAGAGCTTGAGAAGCTCGGAGTGAAGTTAGACTTGGATCTATAGAATGATATAATTCTACAATCTTTGACTAATGCGTATGGGCAGTTCATCGTGATCTACCATATGCATAAACTTCAAAATTTTCTGACTAAACTTATGAATATGCTGGTTATCACTGAGCTTTCTATGAAAGATTCTAAAGACTCAATGCTTGCTACAGAACAGACTTCTTGCAAGAAAAAATCTTTCGAAAAGAAGAAAAAGTCTGTGAAAAAGCAAAAGGTGCAAGAAGGAAAGAAGAAAAAGACAGAGCTAAAGAAGAAGGCCACTAACAAAGAAAAATATTTTTATTGCAAGAATGAAGGCCACTGGAAGTGGAACTACCCTACTTACTTGGCCATCCGAAAGAACAAAAAGGAGGTAGATCCTTCTGGAGGTATGCTCGTTATTAAGTCTAACCTTATGGTTTCTTCTACATCCAGTTAGGTGTTTAACTCTAGTTCTAGTGCTAATTTGTGCACTTCCATGCAGGGTCTTGAGGATAATAGGAGGCTGAGAGATGGTGAGATGATCCTATGCATTGAAAATAGAGCAAGAGTTACTATCATGGCGGTGGAAACATACCCTCTTCAACTACCATCTAGTATAGACTTAGTGTTAAAAGACTGTTATTATGTGCCTGCAGCAAGCATGAATTTGATTTTTATTTCTTGCCTTGCATTAGAAGGCTATGTAATTAGTTTTCTTAAGGTCCATTATAACATTCTTTATGAAAGAAATAAAATTGCAAGTTGTTTCCTTATCAACGTTCTTTATCAGTTACATGTTGATGTATCTATTTTTAATATTGAGCAAAATGTGAATAACATAAAATGACCTAGGGATAGTCCAAATGATAGGTATCTATGGCACCTAAGACTAGGTCATATAGCAGAAAATAGGATTAACAAATTAGAGAAAATTAGGCTATTGAGTCCATTGACTTTCAAGTCATATCGAATTTATGAATCTTATCTTCATAGCAAAATGACTAGGCTCTCTTTTGTAGGACATGGAAAAGGGGTTACTGATATGTGCGGCCCATTTGATGTGCCAACTAGAGGCAACTTTGTCTACTGCATAACTTTTACCGATGATTTATCTAGGTATGGATATGTATATCTTATGAGATACAAGTCTGAAGCTTTTAAAAAGTTCAAGAAATTTAAACATGAAGTAGAAAAGCAAACTAAAAAATCCATCAAGATTCTTCGACCAGATTGAGGAGGTGAATATCTTGGTCGAGAATTCCTGGACTATCTTAACAAAAATGGAATAGTCCCTTAATGGACTCCACTTGGAATACCTCAACTCAACGGGGTCTTAAAACGGAGGAACCGGACCCTATTAGATATGGTCCGATCCATGATGAGCTTCATAGACCTTCCTAATTTTCTTTGGGGATACTGTTTGTTAACTATAACATACTTACTAAATCGGATTTTTCTAAAACCATTCCTACCACATCGTACAAGATATTGCATGGTAAGAAACCAAGTCTAAGTCATCTCAGAATTTGGGATTGTCCGGCTCATGTGAAAAGACAACAAGCGGACAAGTTAGACTTTAGGTCCTTTAAAGCTCGATTTATCGGATATCCTAAAGAGCCATTAGAATATTATTTCTACATTTCAGAAGATCACAATATGATTGTGGGTCGACATGCCATCTTTCTTAAAAAATAGTTTATTCAAGATAGCGGTATTGGAAAGCAGATCAAGCTCCAAGAGAAAGTCTCACAAGAGCAATGAGCTACGGACCAAATGGAGCCAAATTAGGTTAAGCCAATCTAATCACCATCTCCTCCATCTTGTAGATCGGAAAGGATTTTTCCTCCTTTTGAGAGGTACTTGTTAGATATATGTGCCCTAGAAGCCAGAATTGGCTGACACTTGTAATACACTTCTAAGGGCAAAATTATAATTTTGACTATAATCAATAAAATGGGTTATTTTCTATCACACCTGTGCATTTAGTGTCTGTGATACATCCTTTGAGTTAATGGTAATGATAATTCATATTTTCAAGAGTTGAAAATTTAAGACATGAATAATCATTATTAACTCATAAATAGCTTCCGACCATAGGATCATCACGAGGATGGTGATTGATCCGAAAAGTTGGTGTACGATCGCTTCTCTTTAATAGATGAGTCTTGAGTCTACGGTGTGGAGACACCGGAGTGAAAGTACAGATACTCGTTAGAGAACGAGGGCACTGAGCGTGACCACCTCGAGTAGTCATTAGGAAGTCTACCTCCCGTCAATGACTGACTCGATGCTGCAGTAGTGTGTCTGTTCATTGACCTTGAGATGCATACGGCAGTTACCTTGAGGTGTTATAGTCTTGACTACACCATTACTACGGTCTTCCTAGCCCATATGGAACCCTGAGGTGTATGTGGCTATAGCATGTTCATTCATATAGGAACTGGATTGCATCAAGATGGATCTATCTACCTCGGTGGTAGAAAAGCAGCCCTATGATAATCATGAGAATCAAGTCCTGAAGCCCTGGCCATGGCAGAGTGAAATAATAGAAAGAGTTTTCTATTAGGTTTTCACATTGGACTCGAATCGAATGATTATATCATATGACAGAGACTAGGGTTTGACGAGTTTACCTTAACCCTAATCTGATCGGGGCTCAAGATAGAAGAACTTAATCACACAGGTAGCTACACCAAGAGGTTCGCATTCAGCTCTAATGGGTTCCACCTATACTGCTAGGTGTCACTGGTGGATTTTGGGAGCAATTAGAATGATTAGAGGACGATCATTCTAGCTGTTTGAATCAGAAGAGTTCTGATCCATCGAAAGGATTTCGATGATGTCGATGATAGAGATCATGACATATCCCATTACCAATACAGAACTGAATCTAACTGGGTCACACAAACAAGGGTTTGAATCTGATGATCATCAATTGAACTAATCTAGTTCAATTGATCTGAATGAGATTCAATTAGGTTCAAGGAAATCGTGCTAGCACTCGATTGAACCTAACGTTCTTCATTTACTATCACAAATAAGTTGTCCTGACTGAGCCAAAGGAGTTTGTGCTCAATCAGAGGCCTTCATATGGTCTAACTAGAGGTTGTCCAAGTTAGAGAAGGTTGTCTTATTTTATAAGACATGACCTGCCATTTTTGGTCACCTGCCATTTTTGGTCCTTTGACTTTGGTCAAAAGTTGACCTTTAACTGGTCGAATGTTGACCATAGACAATTTGACTTTTGTCCACGTGTCATGCACCTATTGGAGAACTGGTGGGGGCCTGTCCCCCTGCCAGAACCTGGTAAGGAGGAGGGCGCACGCCACCCTAGGCATGCACCCAAGTTGGAGGCGCCTTGGAGTCCTTGTTGGACAAGGACTCCACCTCCCTTTTGGATTCCAATCAGAGTTCTACTAAGAATCCAGTTTGACTGGTCTTAGGCACCCTCTAAGGAGGAATCCAGGGGACTCTATTCCAACCAATCAGATTTAGATCTGATTTCACAAAGGGTTGTGATTGGTTGAGAATAAGAGGAGTTGGATCACAAGAGGTCTATAAATAAGACCCTGCGCCCAACCCAAAGAAGAATAGTGATTTCCCACGCCCCAAGGCTGCTTCTCTCCTCTTCCTCCATGCCTAAACTTCTCCTCCTTCTCCTCTCCACGTCCAAAAGAGTTTTGGAATTCTGGTTGTGGCATCCAGATCAAAAGAAAGGCGATCAAAAGAAAGGCGATCAAAAGAAGAAGGCTGCACTGCTGTAAAGGACGACTGCTGATCTTCAAAAGGAGTTTTGAAGATCCTCCAGATCAGATCCACATCTGATTTTTGGAGATGTGATAGAGAAGAAGAGGATCTCCAAATCCAATCTGAGTGGATATCGGTAGAGGCCAGGTGCTTGTGTGGCTAGATCCAGAACCTTCCGCTGCAATCAGGATCATCTACAGGGTAATAGGATTACCCAAATCAGGTAATTAAATTTGATTTAATTTATCTTATTTTATTTTATTTATTAAAATAATAAGAATTAGATCTAAAATATATCAAGATTTGATTAGGATCAAGAAAAAAATTTTTGAAATATATCTCTTGATCTGATCAGATCTGGACGAACCTGGACCGGAAAAATCAGGATTCCTTCAACTGGTATCAGAGCCATGTTCTAAATATTTAGATCTGATTTTAAAATTATTTAATTAGAAAATAATTTATTTCAGATGTCACATGAGATGCTGATCAGATCTGAAATCAGAAAAATTAAATTAAATAAATTTGGATCTAAATTAGAAGATATGCATGACTAGTTCTAGAATAGAATAGTTCTAATAGAATATTCTTGCATATTTTTGATTTTAATCTGATTAAATCATGTTTTAGATCTTTTTTATTTACCATTTTATTGATATTATAAATGTTATAATAACTTCTGAAAAATAGCGAATAAAAATTATTTAATTTTTTGAAATATCATATGAGATATGATTGATGCATGACTAGACTTAGTTGTAGAATAGTTTACATAATTATCTAGATTAGAATTTATTTGATTAGATCAAATTTAAAAATCTAATTTTTTTTAGTTATTATGAGATAATTTAGATCTGAAAAACATGCATGATTATGAACATGAGATGTATGCAAAATATCCATGATTAGATCTACTTTAATATATGAGATATATGATATAGATCTGAATATTATTTCGTAGTATTGAATGTTCCTGATTAAGGCGTTCCTCTTGGCCGTCCAGTCAATAAGAACGAAGAAGGGTTTTAAAGGCCCTCTCTTTCCATTCGATGGGTGTTTCTTATGATGTGTAGGGGTGTTGCGTGTTTTGTCCTTAATCAGAAAACCCAAAACTTACTTTCTGCAAACCCTAGATCCTGAACCCTAGGATTTATTGTGCATATTTTTGTTTATGAAATCCAACTAATTAAGAATTAAGTTTATGGAATATTAATTAGGTCTAAAATTGAGAATTTTAGATCTAAGATATATTCATAATACTGGGGTTCAGCTTGGGTAGCTCAATTAGGTCTAACGGTTGATCAAACCGAAATCAAGAGTTTGGTTAGATGGGATCAACAATGCTTAAATTGACCAGCCTAATAGGATTAAGTCTGGGTCAAGATCGAGTCACGATCAAGCAAGACCTAATTAGGCTCAGAGGTTAGAGTCTGGATTGTAGGCTAACCCAATTTGGATTCT
>QRFJ01007131.1:0-61676 GCA_006176705.1 Cocos nucifera
TAATACACTTCTAGGGGCAAAATTGTAATTTTGACTATAATTCAATGAAATGGGTTATTTTCTATCACACATGTGTATTTAGTGTCTGTGATACATCCTTTGAGGTAATGGTAATGATAATTCATATTTTTAAGAGTTGAAAATTTAAGACATGAATAATCATTATTAACTCATAAACAGCTCCCGACCATAGGATCATCACGAGGATGGTGATTGATCCGGAAGGTTGGTGTACGATCGCTTCTCTTTAGTAGATGAGTCTTGAGTCTACGGTGTGGAGACACCGGAAGCGAGAGTACAGGTACTCGTTAGAGAACGAGGGCACTGAGCGTGACCACCTCGAGTAGTCATTAGGAAGTCTACCTTCTCGTCAATGACTGACTCGATGCTGCAGTAGTGTGTCTGGTTCTTTGACCTGAGATGCATCGGCAGTTCACCTTGAGGGTGTTATAGTTTGACTACACCATTACTCGGTCTCCTAGCCATATGGAACCCTGAGGTGTATGTTGGCTATAGCATGTTCATTGTAGGAACTGGATTGCATCAAGATGGGATCTATCTACCTCGGTGGTAGAGGAGCAGCCCTATGATGATCATGAGAATCAAGTCCTGAAGTCCATGGCCATGGCAGAGTGAAATAATAGAAAGAGTTTCTATTTAGATTTTCACATTGGACTCGAATCGAATGATTACATCATATGACAGAGACTAGGGTTTGACGAGTTCACTTTAACCCTAATCTGATCGGGGCTCAAGATAGAAGAACTGAATCACACAGGTAGCTGCACCAAGAGGTTCGCACATTCAGCTCTGATGGGTTACCACCATATACTGCTAGGTGTCACTGGTGGATTTTGGGAGCAATTAGAATGATTTAGATGATCGATCATTCTAGCTGTTCGAATCAGAAGAGTTCTGATCCATCGAAAGGAGTTTCGATGATGTCTATGATAGAGATCATGACATATCCCATTACCATACAGAACTAAACCTAACTGGGTCACACAAACAAGGGTTTGAATCTGGTGATTATCAATTGAACTGATCTAGTTCAATTGATCTGAATGAGATTCAATTAGGTTCAAGAAAATCGTGCTAGCACTCGATTGAACCTAACGTTCTTCTTTTACTATCACAAAAATAAGTTGTCCTTGACTGAGCCAAAGAAGTTTGTGCTCAATCAGAGGCCTTCATATGGTCTGACTGGAGGTTGTCCAAGTCAGAATAGGTTGTCTTATTTGTAAGACATTACCTACCATTTTTGGTCACCTGCCATTTCTTGTTCTTTGACTTTGGTCAAAAGTCTACCTTTGACTGGTCAAACGTTGACCATTGACCCTTTGACTTTTGACCACATGTCATGCACCTATTGGAGAGCTGGTGGGGGCCTGTCCCCCTTCCAAAACCTGGCAAGGAGAAGGGCGCACGCCAAGGGTGGCGTGAGCCCAAGTAGGAGGCGCCTAGGAGTCCTTGTTGGACAAGGACTCCACCTCCCTTTTGGATTCCAATCAGAGTTCTACTAAGAATCCAGTTTGACTGGTCTTAGGCGCCCTCTAAGGAGGAATCCAGGGGTCTCTTTTTCAACCAATCAGATTTAGATCTGATTTCACAAAGGGTTGTGATTGGTTGAGAGGAAGAGGAGTTGGATCACAAGAGGTCTATAAATAAGACCCTGCGCCCAACCCTAATTAAATAGTGAATTCAATACAGATTTCCCATGCCCCAAGGCTGCCTCTCCCCTCTTCCTCCATGCCTAAACTTCTTCTCCTTCTCCTCTCCACGTCCAAAAGGGTTTTGGACTTTTGGTTGGTGCGATTCAGATCAAGGAAAGGCGATCAAAAGCAAGAAGGCTGCGCTGCTGCAAAAGGACGACTGCAGATCTTCAAAAGAGTTTTGAAGATCCTCCAGATCAGATCCAGATCTAATTTTTGGAGGTGTGATAAAGAAGAAGAGGTTCTCCAGATCCAACCCGAGTGGATACTGGTAGAGGCCAGTCGCTTGCGTGGCTAAGATCCAGAACCTTCCGCTGCAATCAGGATCATCTATAGGGTAATAGGATTACCCAAATCAGGTAAATTAAATTTGATTTAATTTATCTTGTTTTATTTTATTTATTAAAATAATAAGAATCAGATCTGAAACATATCAAGATCTGATTGAGATCAAGAAAAAATTTTTGAAATATATCTCTTGATCTAATCAGATCTGGACGAATCTGGATCGGGAAATCAGGATTTCCCTTCACGGCCATGCTCTTGAACTCCTCCGGAGCATAAGCATGCTCGAACTCCTACCCGGGCCCAGAGGTGAAGAAGCCCAGATAGAAGGCTGTGATGGAACTCTCTCTTTAGAAGATTCCACAACTACGTCCCTCTCAATGCTCCAAAAATCCAAATACTGATGGAGATCAGAAAGCAACTATCAAGACTGAAAAGGATGCGCACTCACCTCGACAAGCGCAATCCTAGCAAGTATTATCTCTACCATCGCGATCATGATCATGATACAAAAAAGTACATCAGCTCCAAGATGAGATCGAAGAGCTCATCAGGCATGGTAGGCTTGGTCGATTCCTACGATGTCGACCATAAGGATGGAAGGATTGACTGAGAGCACCCCCACCACTAGAACCACTGAGGGGAGAGGAGCAGCGAGAAGATCGACCCCCAATTGGCATCATTAATACCATCTCTGGGGGACTTCGATGTGGGAAGACTAGCAGATCGACAAAGCCTGAGAAGAGATGGAGGACTGAGGAGCCCATCACTTTCACTAATTAGGATGCCCAAGGAGTCCAATTCTCGCATAATTACATGGTTGTAATCTCTTTAAACATTGTTGATTATGATGTACGCCACATTTTGTTAGATATTGAAAGTTTCACTAATGTTCTGTATTATGATGTTTTCTTTAAAATATCCATATCCGATAATCGCCTGAGATCCATGAGCTCCCCATTGGTCAGCTTCACTGGCAACACTATGCTAGTGGAGGGAATGATAACTCTAGCCATGACTGTAGGGTAGTATCCAAAGTAGGCCAAGGCGTGGCTCTAATCTGAAAGATGAAGTTCAAGAGCAGCTCATCACCTTTTTATGGAGGAATGCTGATGTCTTTGCCTGGGTTTTGATGGATATGCCTGGGATTGACGTCGAGGTTATGGAACATCGGTTGGCCATTGATCCCAAGCATCAATCAGTGAAAGAAAGAGTTTGGGGCCATGCACCAAAAAGGCAGAAGGCAATAGCAAAAGAAGTCGACAAGCTTCTCAGTGTCGGATTTATTCGTGAAGTCAGCTATCCGACTTGGATCTCTAACATGGTCCTGATCAAGAAGGCCAATGACAAGTGAAGGATGTGCATCGACTTTAAGAAGCTAAATAAGGCCTGCCTAAAGATAGCTATCCTTTGTCCAGAATTGACCAACTAGTGGATGCGACTTTACACTACGAGCTCCTTACCTTCATGGATGCCTTCTCTGGCTACAACCAAATTTGGATGGCATCGGAGGATGAGAAGAAGACTGCTTTTATTACTAACCATGATCTTTACTGTTATAGGGTCATGCCCTTTGGGATAAAGAATGCAGATGCGACTTATTAGTGCTTGGTTAATAAAATCTTTAAGGAGCAGATTGGTCGCAATATGAAGGTTTACATTGATGACTTGCTAGTCAAAAGTTGAATGTCTATCAATCATGTTGCTAACCTTGAAGAGGCTTTCGATATGCTTAGAAAATACAAGATGAAGCTGAACCTACCCAAGTATGCCTTTGGGATAGCCTCAAGAAAATTTTTAGGGTTCATGATCTCGAGATGAGGGATTGAGGCCAACCTAAAGAAGATTCAAGCTATCTAGGAGATGACCGTTCCGAAGTCCATCAAAGAAGTTCAGCATCTGATCGAGAAGGTGGCATCTTTTCATCGTTTTATCTCAAGATCGGTCGAATGCTACATTCCCTTCTTCCAAATCCTCAAAAAATCAAAAGATTTTCATTGAACTCAGGAATGCCAAAAGGCGTTCGATGAGTTCAAGAATTACCTTGGCTCGTCCCCCTACTAGCCAAACCCGAATCCAAAGAGAAGCTGTTTCTCTACCTTGCGGTCTCCCCTACGGTGCTAGCAACAGTCCTAGTCAAAAAAAGGGCAAAAGTACAGCGATCAGTTTACTACATAAGCTGGATCCTAAGGGATGCCGAGACTAGGTATACAAAGTTGAAAAAATTGACTTATGCTCTTCTGACTGCGGCGAGGAGACTTTGGCTTTACTTCTAGGGACATGATATAACGCTCCTTACTAACCAGCCGATCAGAGTGATCCTTCATCAAATGGATGCTTCCGAAAGAATTGCAAAATAAGCCATTGAATTAACAAAGTTCAACATCAACTATCAATCTCGGCTAGCAATCAAAGCTCTCAGGCACTGACCGACTTCATAGTTAAATGTACCATCCCAGACAATGTCGAGCTTCAAAATGAAACCAACATTCCATGGTTGCATCCGAGCCCCTCTGAAGAAAGAACAGACCTTCCTAATAATTTTTGGGCCGTGTATGTTGATGGCTCCTCCAACGCTTTCGGAGCAAGTGCTGGACTGATTCTGATCAATCCAGGATGAGTCATCACAGAGTACGCACTACATTTTGAATTTTTGGTGATAAATAATGTGGTAGAATATGAGGCCTTAATAGTTGAGGTTAGGATAGCCAAAGAATCAGGAGCTGATCGGCTTTAGGTTTGTAGTGAGTCCCAACTGGTTGTGGGACAGGTCAGCGACAGTTATGAAGCCTAGGAAGAGAGCATGGTAAAATATCTCGAGAAGGTGAAGAGCTTGACCCCAACCTTTGACAGCATCAGCATTCGACAAATCTCGAGAGCGGAAAATGCTAGGACCGACCTTCTTTCCAACCTAGCCACCCTAGCTCTTAACGAGCTTTCAAAAGAAGTTTATTATGAGACATTGAAATGCCTATGCATAGAGGAACTATAGCCTGTCATGCAGGTTGGCCAAGAGCCCTGCTAGATTGACCTGCTGACCACTTATGTTAAAGATGGGGTTCTTTCTCGTGATCCAAAAGAGGCTTGAAAGTTGAGAAACCAAGCCTCTCGGTATGTTCTTTATGAGAATGAGCTATATAAAAGATCATATTCCCTGCCATTATTGAGGTGCCTCCGACTCTCTGAGGCCAATTTCACAATATGGAAAGTACACAAGGGAATTTATGGGAGCCATCTGGGTGCTAGATCTCTATCTCATAAGCTGCTCCGACAAGGATATTACTGATCGACTATGCATGGTGGTTGTGTTGATTACGTCAGAAGATGTGACCGCTGCCAAAAAAATGCGAATGTCCATAGGCAACCGATCGCCAAGCTTGCCCAATTGAGTGCTCCTTGGCCATTTATGAAGTGGAGAATGGATATTCTTGGACCCTTCCCAATGGCATCTTTGTAATGAAAGTTTCTTCTAGTCGCCATCAACTATTTTACTAAATGGATCAAGGTCGAACCATTGACAAAGATTTCCAAAGTCAAGGTGCAGGACTTCATCTGGAAGTCGATCATCTGTAGATTTAGACTACCCCAAACTATCATAATAGATAATGGCAGACAATTCATCGGGGCGAGGTTCGTCAAGTTCTATGAAGGTCTGAATATCTTTCATCACTTTACGTCGGTAGCTCACCCGCAGCTAAATAGAAAAGCTGAAGTGACCAATCGGATCCTATTGTAAGGCATCAAGACAAGACTCGAAAGAGCAAGAGGGGCCAAGGTGGACGAACTTTGTCATGTTCTATGGGCATACCGCACTACCCAAAGATTGTCGACTGGAGAAACACTGTTTGCCTTAGCTTTTGGAATAGAGACAGTTATCCCGATCGAACTTAAGCTTCCATCGGCATGGGTAGTGGCTTTTAACGAGCAGCATAACCCACAAGACCTCAGAGCCAATCTCGACCTACTGGAAAAAAAAAGAGAAAGCTCAAGTTCGGATGGTAGCTTATAGGTGAAAGGTGGCCCGATACTATAACTCCAAAGTTCGGATAAAATATTTAGAGTGGGGATTTAGTGCGAGCCACCATCTCTCAGCTTCAGAATCAGAAAAAGCTTGCTCCAAATTGGGAAGGATCCTACAAAGTCACGAAAGTCGTCCGACCTGGGACATACTACTTGAAGGAACTCGGAGGGACAGACCTACCTCGACCATAGAATTTAGAAAATCTGTAAATATATTATCGATGATTTGATTGCAATGAAATCCTCCTACTTCAACACCCTAATTTTTGTTGTATATCGATAATAAAGGGGGACTACCCCCCAAACTTAATCTCATGACAAATATGGCCTCATTAGAAATAGGAGGAGAACCTCATCCTAACGTGAGCAAAGTCAAAGGCCTCATTCACTTTAGATGAGATGAGGAGAGAGGCCCTGACAACGGCCCTAATGTGCCCCTACAACTCATTAGGAATAAGAGAATAACCTCATCCTAACTTGAGCAAAGTCAAAGGCCTCGTTCACTTTAGATGAGATGAGGGGAGAGGTCTTGTCAACAGCTCTAATGTGCTCCTACAGTCCATTAGGAATAGGAGAAGAACATCATCCTAACATGAGCAAAGTCGAAGGTCTCATTCATTTTAGACGAGATGAGGGAAGAACCTGAAATGCCCTAATATGCCCCTATGCCATTAGAAATAGGAGAGAACCTCATCCTAACATGAGCAAAGTCAAAGATCTCATTCATTTTAGACGAGATGAGGGAAGAGGTCTTAACAATAGCCCTAATGTGCCCCTACAGCCTGTTAGGAGCAGGAGGAGAACCTCATCCTAACTTGAGCAAAATCGAAGGTCTTGTTCGCTTTAGATGAAAAGAGGGGAGGGCCCTAACATCGGCCCTAATACGTCCTTACAGCCTCGTTAGGAATAGGAGGAGAACCTCATCCTAAAAAGAGTAAAAAAAAAATAGAGAGAGAGAAGGGTCGAAGGCGAGTGTTGGATTCACATGAGGCAATGGTGGATAAGGGATCGGCAAGGCTGATTACAAAAAAAGAGAGAGAAGGGTCAAAGACGAGCATTGCATTCACATGAGGTGAAGGCAGACAAGGTATTATTTTATTATAAGTTTAAATTTATTACAAGTAGGATGAAGGTCGGCCAAACCAACTACATATTACAAGAAAGCCAACACGACAGGGATCGATAAGATCGATTACAAAAAAAAAAGAATTTATAAAAAGAGGCGAAGCCTTAAGACGGACTGGATTCCTCAGGCTTTGGGTCGTCGACGTCGGCCATCACCAAAGCCTGCTTCAACCTAATGATTTCCTCCTCAAGCTCTTTTTTTTTATACAAATTATCTATGTACACTCTATTGACATGCCTGAACTGGCCTTCGAGCTCCCGCCACCCCCTTCTTAGGACCTCGACCTCAGCCTCCACGTCCTGGATGGTTTGATGCTCATAGATCAGTTAGAGCTTTAATTGTTGAACTTCGGCTTTCTCCATCCTGATAGCCTCTGAAAGCTCATCGATGGTCTTCTTTAAGGAGGCAATCTCCTCTGACTCTCCATTAGAGACAACCCATCGACCATCAGCCAGTTGTTGCTGGAGATAGCTCACCTCTCTATTAGCTGTCCGGAGCTCATGCTCAAGCCTGGTCATCTTCTTCGACCAAGTTAGCTTATACTCATTATGCCAGGCTTCGATGTTGTGAAGCTGCTTCTGAAGTTTAGAGAACCTCTTAGACCAATCCCAATCATACCGAATCCTATCGATAGACCATGATGAAGTTTCCTCCAGTAGTTAAATTTTTTTCTTCATCATCATAAGATCGATCTCAAGGAAGCTGATCTTTGCTGTTAACTCCCAAGACTTGTTGCTGGTGTTTCTTCTCAGTTTGGCCAGTTCTTTCTCAAAGTTGCCCTTTCGGATGCTGAAACTGGTGAAGTCTTTCCTGTGCAAGTTCCTAAGGTGGGTAACTTCGACAGTCATCTTCGAAGCATTCTTTCTCGGTTCTTGAGATCATCCTCAATTTTTCTCAACTTCTTCTTTAAGCAATGAATCTCCTTCTTCAAGCTCCTAATCAATGGTCTAATCGGAACCCCATGGGGCAAAGGATCGACATCGATTGGAAGAGAGGAGTCATGACCTAGGTCATCAAGAGTATTCTGAACCATGCAAACGACAACACAAAGTGTAAGGCTAAAAAAGATTTATCTTTCATTTACTCAGATGTTTTTAAATACATTAGCATAAAAAAAAGAAAAAGGAAGCTACACGATCTTCAGGAATCTAGACCTCGGGCAGCTCAACAATAGGAGAGGTCGGAGCATCTTCATTCATGTCCGGTCCATGGGCAGGCTCGGGCATTGCAGCGATGGGTTCGAAAGCTTTCGAGATAACTCCTACAGCTGAAGAAGAAAGGACGTTGGTCGGGATAACTCTGATCCCGAGGGATGAAGGATCGGCTCTATCATCGGGCTCTTCCATCAAAAGGTTCAAATCTATCTCAAAAAAATTCTCAGCGACCCTCCCCAGGCAGATCTGGAACCCCTCGATGAAGGCCTCCTAAGGAAAAGCAATTTTAATATCCTCCATATCCCTAGAAGACTTGAAGCTTTCGACTGCTTGCTCCACCATCACACCGACCCTTTCTTGCACCTTCTTCTTTTCCTCCTCCTCCTGAGCTAAGGCAGTCCTCATGTTCGTCGTCTCCTCATGCTCTACTCTCAACTCCTCCCGAAGGCACTTGACCTCAGTGGATTGGATTTTTGAAGCCACCCTCATGCTCTCGACTTCAGTCCGAGCCTTCTCGGCCTCCGCACGAGCTTTCTTGAGGGCCTTCAAGGCTTTAGCCCGCCTCTGACCGACCACCTCAAAGTGGATTAAGAGATAATGCCCGAGCTACAATAGAAAATTAAGTTAAAATTAGGAAGCCCTGACTTCAAAAATAGAAAAGACCCCAGACCAAGATTATGAGAGAGAAGACTACCTCAAGGTAGGCGACAAAGGACTCGTCGAATCTCTCGACGATGCCCTTCCACAGCATCTTCGTCACAATGTGGGGGAGAATACTCTCCTTCACTGGTGATTGGACGATCGAAAGCTATGATAGGAAATCAAGTTAAAATTAGGAAGCTCTGACTTCAAAAATAGAAAAGACCCCAGACCAAGATTATGAGAGAGAAGACTACCTCAAGGTAGGCGACGAAGGACTCGTCGAATCTCTCGATGATGCCCTTCCGTAGCATCTTCGAATCTCCCGATCGTCCAGAGAAGCTTATTCTTGGTTGGGACCCCCACTTTTGAAGCTCTCGATCATCTTTCCGACCTTCTTGTCGATAATTCTCTTCTTTCTTTTTTCCATAGCTTCCTCAACTGAAGGAGAGCAGATGGAGCGACCTCTTCGAATGGGGTCGGGCTTGGTACGGTGGCAGCAAGCTCGAGGCCAGGCATGGCCTGGATCGGCATGGCATGGCTGGACTCACCAATGCGGGCCTTCTTTGGAAGATCCCTAGTGGAGCTGCCTTTTCTCTTAAGGGATTTAAGTTCCTTGGTCAGATGGTCTCGCTCTTTAGGAATCATCTTTGTAAAGGATAAAAATCAAAGTCAAGAAACATCGAAGAAAAGTCGAGGTCTGGACAAAGAACACCCCACAACCGACCAAGAAAAAAAAGAAGACTACTTGCCGGATTTAGGGGACTGAGGTCGAGGTTAAACAAGATCTGCTCATCCAAAAGGTTGGAGATTGGTGGAACATTAAAACCCTTCAATATATCGATCAAACTTCGATCCTCATTTTTCAACCCTGGAGCTCGGCGAACCGAGTCCCTTATCTCCCCCCACGGAGGAAGTTCTAATCTCAAGGACAGATTTGAGATGAAGAAGAATTTCTCCTTCCAGCCATGGATGGAAGAGGGGGTGCCCTTAAGTAATCCCTTCCTGCCAAATTGGGAAGACACATACCATCAATCCTTAGCAGTCGGATGGCGTTTGAAGGTAAAGAAGGTTCGAAATAAAAAAATGGTAGGTCAAATCCTACCATGGTACATAAGGAAAGAAATCCTATGATGAACCTAAAAGAGTTCGGCACCATAGCAGCAAGGGAGATGTTGAGAAATCTAAATAGGTTGGCCACGAAAGGGGGTAAGGATAACCTAAAACCAGCTTGAAGAGCCTCTAAATATAGGTAGGTTTGGCCAGGAGGCGGAGAGCAAGCCCTATCATTGGGTCCAAAAAGTTTGAGCTCATATTCGGAGGAAATACCAAATTGAATCCTAGCTAACGAAAGATCGTTAGGCTGAAGTTGGCAGGCAATAGTTGCCGATGTGAAGGAAGGAGGGGGCAACTCAGAAGGCTCGACCTCCATGGGAGATAGGTTTGCTAAGGCTAGAGAAGCCAAACTCCCTGAGTAGGTCGACCAGGATTCCTCGGTGGATATCCAGATTAAAACAAAATCATAAAAAATGCTCGAAAAGTTAAGAAAATGAGGCACAAAAAACTTCTACAAATAGACTTAAGGAGCGGAAAGCAGAAAATGCAAGAATAACTCAGAAAACAATAGCAAAGCTGACCAAAGTCGATTGGAAGAGGTAGGAAGATGACGAAGGCCATAGGAGACAGATGGGAGAACACCTGGGATCAAAGAAAGTGGAAGGAAAAGCCTGAGCTCTCGTGCGATGGAGAGAAGAAAACCAGAAGAAGAGGAAGAAGAAGATTTTAGGAGAGGTAATGACTCGGGGGAAGGAAATAGGTTAAATAGCCCTACGAATTTTAGGTGGTTATGATTACAAATCCCCTTCGACCGACCTATGGCCGACACGTGCCTCCTCTATCATGGCAGAGACTGGCGGTGGATAGGCCCATAATGATGTCATACCCTAGGTAGAGTTTTGGTACGGAGCTCTAAAGGCATCTCTTCGGATCGCCTCAAATTTATGAAGCCTCGATGTTGGTGCAAAAGCACCAAGAAATGCCTTGCCCTAGCAAGTGTAGGAAGTGGAAAGAGACTTTGGCAGTCACACTCGGTGCTCCATTCCCTTGAACTTCAAACTTGGGATTAGGGTGACTAGTATTAGGGATAAATCCGCTCTTACCGAAGTTCGACTGGATGCTTGATTTTGGAAGGATTCCACCCGATAACAGCCTCCATGGTTAAATCTTGGGCCTCCTCCAATAGTCGAACTCCTTTCGAACTTCTCCTTCAGCAAGACTCCTCCTCCAGACTTTTCTTTCAGTCGAGCTCCTTCCAGACTTCTCCTTCAGTCGGACTCCTTCCGAACTTCTCCTTCAGCAAGACTCCTCCCCCAGACTTCTCCTTCAATTGAGCTCCTTCCAGACTTCTTCTTCAGTAGGACTCCTTTCGAACTTTTCCTTCAGTCGGACTCCTTCTCTAGTCGGACTCCTCCAACAGTCGAACTCCTACTGAACTTCTCCTTCAGTCGAACTCCTCCAACAATCAAACTCCTCCCAAATTTTTCCTTCAGACAGACTCCTCCAAATAGCTAAACTTCCTCCGAACTCCATCCAGCAGCCCCAGAGGACCGCGGCACTTATCCTCGACATAGCCAAAAGAACGTCAATCTCTTCCATCCAAGATTTGGCCGTTGGACCCCGACGGGCTCGCATGTCGTGATAACAGACACTATCCCCCATAGCAAACTCCACGTGGCCCTAATGGCCCACTACCGAATGGTTACGACTGTTACTATCAGTTTGTTATAGGCTCCATCTATAAAAAAGATCCTCCAGATATATTTTTTAAAGGCTCTCTCTCCACCTCAAAACTCTGCTAGAATCTCTCTATATATTCTATTTCTGTTAGCCAAAATAGCTGACTTGATCATCGGAGGGTCTTGCCGGAGTCACCATCCCGGACTCTAGATGAGACTTGTTTTGCAGGTTCTGGCGGTGACCTCATCCTCTCCAAATCTAGCTTCGACATCGACAACGGCCAGATTTTGCATCAACAGGTTTGACCAATTTTTTAACTTAGTCCATATTTAATCTAACCCTAGGTCTAATCTAGTTAAGGATCTGATCAAATCTAACCCATTATCCTTTAACCCATGTTTTATGAAATTATCTTAGGATCTTCCAACCACAAACCTAGATCCTAAATAATCATTTAATTCTCAATTAAGTTCAAAGCTTAAAGGTTTGGATTTTGATGCTTGTTGTGGCACACTAAAATTAACCCTACTCACTACTATGTAGATAGGGTGAGTCGGGATCGTATCCGTAAGGATCTTAATTGATTATTTTGAAAATGCAAATGAAAAAAAATAGATTGCAAGAAACTAAGAAAGAAATAAAAAAATTATAATAAAAATATTTTTTATTGATCAAAATAAAATACATAATGAAAAAAAATAAAAATAAACTAAATCAAGTTGATTTTCTAACTGTGCCCGATGGTAGATGTGCCTCTTTGAATCATTTCATCTTCCTCCATGCAGACAGTGGTAGGATGGTTGGAAGGTTTGGTCTAGAAACTCTAAAGAAGAAAGGTAGATGATAGTATGGAAATATGGAAAAGAAGAATAAGGATACTAGGATTAGGACCTCTCTTAGATTTGATAGAAGGCATGCTAGGGTTAGTACCTTTCCAAGACTTTTGGAGAAGAGAGAAAGAGAAGGAGACAATGGCTTGGATAGAGATTGGCTTGGATAGAGATTGGGCATTGTCTTGATTGATTTTTGGGTGAAGGTGTTGAGGCTTATTTATAAGTGTTGGAAGGGAGAAGTATTCCAGGTTTTCCAGATGTGGGATTAAAGAAAGAGGATAGATGAATGGCTCTCTTGATCACCTGAAGATCTTTCTTTTTTTTTGCAACAATCTGTTTAGGGAAGATAGAAGGTTATTTGTGGAGAAAGATAGAGCAAAGGGGATGTTGACCCTTAGATCTTTGATGAGTTGCTTCTGAGCTATTGATCTTTAAGTTATGTTCATACTTGGATTCATGTGAAAGGTTATCTTCTAATCTGGACCCTTGAATCTTGAGAGCTTGTATCTAATCTCTTCATGAGTAAGTCGTGTTCACACTCGGATTTGATTATCCCTTGAGCTGGTTGCTTGGTTCACTCGAATATGAGCCAATTTAAATTCAATTCGAGTTGCATGAGCCCAAACTCCTAATTACCTATAAAATAGATTAGAGAACATCAAATTTTAATAAAATAATATTAATTATTATAATATTTAGTACATCTAGTGACTTAATTTAAGTATTTATCACATCCTCGAGCTTGAACTTTGCTCATCCTTGAGTAAAGTAGATAGATTAGCAATATATACCGACTCGGTCTTGAATTAAAAGTTAGTTTAGACATTTCTAAAGATAGTTGATATCCAGTTAGACCATTTAAGAGGTACATCATCGAATTATTAATTCGACCTAATTAATGGTTGAGTATTAATCATAGAAATTTTTAGAGATTTTTTTTCACCAACTCTCCACTTTACTCTTTAAATTCTCTAACTTAATTTGAGATGGATGTATTACCTTATTACAATTTAGTCCTCTTATTATCCACCTCTTTTCTTTTTTTTTTTTAAATTGATTTCTTGTATGCTCATCTTTTGACACGAACCATAATGCTTACTCAAGCGAAGGGGCCCAGTTACTTAGTGAGATAATGCTAAATTCTTTTTTTTTTAAATTCACATTGTCCACTTTTTGATGCGAATATCATTGCTTGCTTAGGCAACGAGACCCAATTATTTGGTAAAAAATTAATATATATTTTTTTAGTAGATTCTAAGAAAAACTTTTGCATATTTTGATCTTTTTATCCAATACCCATGAAGTAGATTATTTATTGAGATTGGTAAGAAGAAGGTTCTAGAATCATTCTTAAAATTTGGTCAGATCAAATCCCTACCATTCATTGGATTCCCTTAATAATTTACTTCTTAGTATCTCTAAAATTATCTAAACCATTAATTATTCATCAATTAAGATGCCTAATTAACTTTTAATCAAAATAAAGTTTGGATATATAAAGCTAATTATTTCAAATCATACTTGAAGACTCACTCAAATTTAAAATTAGTTATTCACCCCCCAATCTTAGTTTTTATTATCCCAATGGAAGAAGAGAATCATAATAAAATCAAATAAAATATAATAAGGAAGGATACTATCTGAGTTTGATGTGTGCATTCAATGTTGAGAGATCCTTCATTGTTGGGCATAATATGTTCTAGACTCCAGCTGGCATAAACAAGGCTCTCCCTCAACTTGGTTAATATCATCACCCATCCACTCTACTGTAAAGATCCAACTTGATTGACTTTCTCAGAGATTCCTACAAAATGAAAAGAAACTAAAAAAAATTGCATAAGCTGGGTTGCCTCTCAACAAGTGCTAAGTTTAATGTCTTCAGCCAGACTATGTTTAGTTTTATATGTAGATTGGGTCCCTTAAGTCAATTGAATCAACTTGCTCACCATCTTTAATTCCATCCATATAATGTTTCAATCATTGGCCATTCACTTTGAAGGTGTTTTCTTGTTTAGGATCTTTGATTTCCACTGCTCTATGAGGAAACACCTGAATCATAATGTATGGTCCATCCTAGCATGAGTAGAGTTTTTCAGAAAATAATCGCGACCTTGAATTATATAGCCATACTTTTTGATTAGGTTCGAATGTTTTTCGTGAAATGTATTTATCATGATAAGCCTCAGTTCGAGCCTTATATATTCATGAATTCTTATATGCTTCATTTCATAGCTCTTCTAATTCATTCAATTGTAATCTTCTATTACTATCCTCATCTTTCATGTTGAAATTGAATTGCTTTATAGCCCAAAATGCACGGTATTCTAGCTCTACTAGCAAGTGACAGGCTTTTTCAAACATGAGCCGGTAAGGAGACATTCCTATTGGTGTTCTATATGTGGTGTAGTAGGCCCACAATGCATCATTTAATCGTCTAGATCAATCTTTTTGATCTAGCCTAACCGTCTTCTCGAGAATTCGTTTGATCTCCCTATTAGAGACTTCTACTTGGCCGCTAGTTTGGGGGTGGTATGGCATGGCAACTTTGTGAGTGATTCCATATTTCTTCATTAAACTTTCAAAGTGGCTATTCATGAAGTGTGCACCTCTGTCACTAATAATGGCTCCTGGGCAACCGAATCGACTTAGGATGTTCTGCTGAATAAACTTGATCACAACCTTATGATCATTGGTTCGATTTGACATGGCCTCTACCCATTTAGATACGTAGTCAACCGCAACTGGTATATACTCATGTCTAAAAGAGGAAGAAAAAGGGTCCCATGAAGTCAATTCCCCAAACATCGAAAACTTCCATGACTAAAATAAGGGATAAGGGCATCATATTTTTCCTGAAAATGTTTCCTATTTGTTGACAGTGTAAGCACTCATGGCAGAATTTGTGTGCATCCTTAAACAATGTTAGCTAGTAAAATCTATTTTGTAGCACTTTCATGGCCATTTTCTTCTCACTGAAGTGTCCCCCGCATGCATGAGAGTGACAAAGGTAAGTATACTTTGATACTCACTCTCAGGGATACATCATCGAATAACTTGATCAGGACAATATTTGAACAATTTGGGTTCCTTCTAATAATAATGTTTGACCTATGAAAAGAATCAATCCTTTTCTTATTTTGTCCAATGGAGAGGAACTTGTCCTGTTGCCGAGTAGTTAATGATGTGGGCAAACCGTAGAATTTGGCCAAAGGAGGTTGCAAAAAGTTGTTTACCAGAAAATTTATCCTTGACCTCATCTATACCCATCGTGTGATCAACTAAAATTCTAGAAATATGGTGAGCTACCATATTTTCAGAGCCTTTTTTATCTTGAATTTCTAGATCAAATTCTTGGAGTAGAAGGATCCATTTGATCAATCGTGGTTTAGTATCTTTCTTTGAGAGCAAATATTTCAAAGCCACGTGATTAAAATACATTAGAACCTTAGGCCCTAATAGATATGAATGAAACTTTTTAAGGATGAATACTACTGCTAGTAGCACTTTTTTCATTATGGTGTAGTTCAATTATGCATCGAAAAGAATCTTGCTAGCATAGGAGATCACATGTGGCTTCTTGTTTATTCTTTGACCTAAGACAATCCCTATTGCAAAATCGAAAGCATCACACCTGATTTCGAATAGAAAGGATCAATTAGGTGATTTTATTATGGGTGCTGTTGTCAAGGCTATTCTTAATATGTGGAAGGCTTGCAGACATTCTTCATCAAAGACAAATGGTGTGTCTTTGGCCAATAAATTGCATAAAGGTCTCGATATGTTGCTAAAATCTTTGATGAAGTGTCTATAAAATCCGACGTGACCTAAGAAAGATCGTATTTATCAAACCGAAGTGAGGGGTGGTAGTTTTGAGATGATCTTGATTTTGGCTTTATCTATCTCAATCTCTTTTTCAGAAATAATATGTCTTAATACAATTCCTTCTCGAATCATGAAATAGCACTTTTTCCAACTTAAGACTAGATTTGTCTCCATGCAACACTTAAGGACTTTGGAGAGGTTATGGAGACAATCCTCAAAGGTGGTTCCAAATATAGAGAAATTATCCACGAAAACTTCAAGATATTTATCCACCATATCTGAAAAAAATAGCCAAGATGCATCGTTGAAATATAGTGGGTGAATTGTAGAGTCTGAATGGCATACGTCGAAAAGTGAAGGTGCCATAGGAGCAAATAAAGGTGGTCTTTTCTTGATCATCCAAAAATATCGGTACTTGATTGTACCCCGAATAACCATCTAGAAAATAGAAAAAATGTTGACCCGCTTGTCATTCTAGGATTTGGTCGATAAAGGGTAATGAAAAATGGTCCTTCTTAGTAACAGCATTTAGTTTTCTATAGTCAATGCACACTCGCCAACCAGATGATGTGTGAGTGGAAAGTAGTTCACCTTCTTCATTCTCCACCATAATAATATCAAATTTTTTAGGTACTACTTGGGTGGGGCTGACCCATTTACTATCAGATATGGAATAGATGATTCCAGCATCTAACCACTTTACCACCTTTTTTTTTACTACTTTTTGCATGTTTGGGTTCAATCTCCTCTGCATGTCTCGATGGGGTTTGGCATCTGCCTCGCAATGAATGTGGTGCATATAAATGGAGGGATCAATTTTATTTAAATCGGCAATGGACCAACCAATAGCCTCTTTATGTTCTTTCAGAACACCAACTAATTATGCTTCTTGATCTAAGATCAAGTCTGATGTAATGATCACCGGGAGGGTGTCATTTGGTTCTAGAAACACATACTTGAGTGTAGTCGGAAGTGGCTTCAATTCTAGCATAGGTGGTGATTCTAATGATGGGGCTATAGGTGTGTTGGATAATACAGGCAATGGCTCATACTTGATTGTCCAAAGAGGAGTGGTTTCAGCATTCGGTATGTCAACTAGAGCATTCACTTCTTTGCTACCTCCCTCCATATTACAATATCCATTCCAAAGTGGGTGTCTAGGGAATTATGTGCAAAAATCATTGATGTTGCTTTCTTTATGGTATCCTTAAATGTATCTATTTCAAAGCAACTATCCATTGATGGTCCCTGAGATGCGCCAAATATATTTAGTCTCAGCTTCTTATTTTCAAATGATACATCCTTGACTCCTATCCTACAGCTGATGTATGCATTTGTCGTAGCTAGAAAGGGTTTACCTAAGATAATGAAAATTTGCCTTGGGTTGCCACCTAGTTCCATATTGAGGACTAAAAAATCAACTAGAAAGTAAAACTTATCTACCTTGACAAAAATATCCTCGAGCATCCCACATGGTGTCTTTATTGATCTATCAGCTAACTGCAAGGTGACTATCATGGGTTTCAATTCTCCAAACCCAAAGAGTTTATATACTAAACTAGGTAAAAGGTTCACACTTATCCCAAGGTCTAGGAGAGCTTGTTCAACATGAAAGTCCCATATAATGCAGGAAATAATTGGGGCACTTGGATCTTTAAATTTTGGAGGGGTAGCATGCTGGAAGATAGAGCTAGCCTGTTTGGTGAGGCAAACTTTTTTTGGAAGTTGTGATCGAGCTTTATGTTTTTGGATGCACAATTTCTTCAAAAATTTTGCATGTGCTCGGACTTATTTGATTGCATCCAGAAGGGGGAGATTAATTTGAATTTATTAATTTAAACAATTCCAACATCTCATCTAGTTTTCCTCCCATCTTATCTATAGGAATTGGGGCTTTTAGGGCACTTGGAAATGGAGCTTTAGGCAAGTAAAGTGGTGTTTGCATTATTGATTCATCCCTTACTTTTAGGTCCCAATCCTTCCTTTTCTTGCTTGGTTCAGAGTTGGTTAAAGGTCCTAGTGATGGCTGTTCTAAGGTCTTCTCATTTCTCAAGGTCATAATGGCTTTTACATATTCAGGGAAGATTTCTAGAGCATTGGAGCTCTCAGCCATGTATTGCCCTCTTAGATTCCCAACTGGTTGACTAGGCAATTTACCCTCCTTCCTCCTACTGAATGTGATTGCTGTTAGATATGTTTATCCTAGAAGCTAGAATTGGTTGACACTTGTAATACACTTGTAGGAGCAAAATTATAATTTTGACTATAAATAATAAAATGGGTTATTTTCTATCATAAATGTGTATTTAGTGTCTGTGATACATCCCTTGAGTTAATGATAATGATAATTCATATTTTCAAGAGTTGAAAATTTAAGACATGAATTTTTATTTATTAACTCATAAAATGCTCCTGATCGTAGGATCATCATAAGGATGGTGATTGATCCAAAAGATTGATGTACAATTGCTTCTTCATAGTAAATGAGTCTTGAGTCTACGGTGTAGAGACATTGGAGCGAGAGTACAGATACTTGTTAGAGAATGAGGGCACTGAGCGTGACCACCTCGAGCAGTCATAAGGAATTCTACCTTATCGTCGATGACTGACTCGAAGCTGCAGTGGTATATCTTGTTCTTTGACCTGAGGTGCATCAGTAGTTCATCTTCAAGATGTTATAGTTTGACTACACCATGACTCAATCTCCTAGCCATTCAAAATCCTGAGGTGTATGTTGGCTATAGCATGTTCATTATAGGAATTGGATTACACAAAGAGGGAATCTATCTACCTCGATGGATGAGAAGTAGCCCTATGATGATCATGAGAATCAAGTCCATAAGCCTATACCATGGCAGAGTGAAATAATAGAAAGAGTTTCTATTAAGATTTTCACATCGGACTTGAATCAAATAACTAAATCATATGATAGAAATTAAGATTTCACCTTAACCCTAATTTGATCGGGGCTCAAGATAAAAGAACTTAATCACACAAGTAGCTACACCGAGAGATTCATTTTTAGTTTTGATGGGTTACCACCATATACTGCTAGGTGTCATTGGTGGATTTTGGGAGCAATTAGAATGATTTAGTTGATCGATCATTCTAGTTGTCTAAATCAGAAGAGTTCTGATCCATCGAAAGAAGTTTCGATGATGTCAATGATGGAGATCACGATATATCCCATTATTGTCAGAACTGAACCTAACTGGATCACACAAAAAAGAATTTGGATCTGAATATCATCAATTGGACTAACCTAGTTCAATTAATTTGAATTAGATTCAATTAGGTTCAAGGAAATTGTGCTAGCACACGATTGAACCTAACGTTCTTCTTTTATTATCATCAAAAGTTATCTCGACTGAGCCAAATGAGTTTGTGCTCACTTAGGTACCTTTACTTGGTATGACTGAAGCTTGTCTAGGTTAGAAAATGGTTATCTTAATTTATGAGATAAATTTGAGACAATACCTACCATTTTTCATCACCTGCTAAGTCTTGTCCTTTGACTTTGGTCAAACGTTGACCTTTGACCCTTGGACATCTGTCCATATGTCATGCACTTATTGGAGAGCAGATAGGGGCTTGTCCTCTTACTGGAATTTGGAAAGGAGGGGGTGCATGCCTAGGGAGGCATGTGCTTATGGATAGGGACGCCTGGAGTCCCATACGGATGGGACTCCTGGTTGCTTCTTGGATTCTACTTAGGTGACCCTTAGCTATAGACTTTGACCAGTCTTAGGTGCCATCTAAGGATGAATTAATGGGGCTATCATCTGATTGGATCAGATGATATCATTCCACCAATCAGATTTAGATCTAATTGCACAAAGCAATGCGATTAGCCCGGATGATGTGGCATTGCATGGCGCAGTAGGGTCTATAAATAAATCCTATCTGTGCCCAACTTTAAGTGAGTTCCTCTTAGCCCATGCCCCAAGGCTGCCCCTCTCCCTCCTCCATGCCATCTTCTAATCCTCTCTCTCCTCTCCACGCCCAAGGAAAGTTGGGCTCCAGTTTGGTGCGATCCAGGCAAGAAAAAGCTGACAAAAAAGGAAGAAGACAGCACTGCTGCAGAGACGGCTGTTGATCTTTAGAAGGAGTTTTGAAGATCCTCCAAATTAGATCCAGATCTAATTTTTGAAGAGGTGATAAAGAAGGAGAAGATCTCCAGATCTAGCCTGAGTGGATATTGGTAGAGGCCAAGCACTTGCATGGCTAAATCTAGAATCTCAGGCATTCAGCAGGATCATCAAAGGATAATCAGATTACCCAACATCAAGGTATAAATTAAATTAGATTTAATTTATTTTATTTTTATTCATTAGATTTATAAAATTAGATATGAAATATCTCATATCTGATATGGATGCTTGAAATAAATTTTTGAAATATCTCTCTTGGTCCGATCAGATCTAAACAAACCTGATCCGAAAAATCAAGATTTCTCCTTCAACTGGTATCAGAGCCAGGTTCCCTAAATTATTTAAATTTAATTTTTAATTTATTTTGATCTAAAAATTAGATAATTTTAGATGTCATATGAGATATGATTAGATTTGAAATCAAAAAAATTAAAATTAAATAATATAGATCTAAGTTCTATAATATGCATGACTAGTTGTAAAATAGAATAGTTCTATATGTAGTCTTGCATGATCATGATTTATTTTGATTAAATTATAATTTTAGATCTATTTATTTTTTATTTTTTGATGATTATAAATATTATAATAAGATCTAAAAAATAAAAAATAAAATTATTTAATTTTTAGATCATATGAGATATGATGAGTTGCATGTTTAGACTAGTTGTAGAATAGTTCTACATAATTAGGTCTAGATTAGAATTTATTTTGATAAGATCAAATTTAAATCTTAATTTTTTAGATGATTATGAGATAATTTAGATCTAAAAATATGCATGATCATGATACATGAGATATATGCAAAACATGTATTTAATTAGATCTAATTTTTATTATATGAGATATATGATGTAGATCTAACTTAGTTTTGTAGATTTATATTTCTGATTAAGGCGTTCCTCTTGGCCGTCCGGTCATAAGAATAAAGTAGGATTTAAAGGCCCTCTCCTCCATTCGATGGGTGTTCTTATGATGTGTAGGGGTGCTGCGCGTTCGTCCTTAATCAGAAATTGAAAAACTTACTTTCTGCAAAACCCTAGATCCTGAAATCCTAGGATTTTATTTACATGTTTTATTTATGAACCCTAACTTAATAAGAATTAAGATTTATGAAATATTAATTAGGTCTAAAATTAAGAATTTCAGATCTAAGACATATTCATAATATTGGGTTCGGGCTTGGGTAGCTCAATTAGGTCTAAGCAGGTTGATCAAACCGAATCAAGAGTTGGTTAGATGGGATCAACAATGCTTAAATTGACCAGCCTAATAGGATTAAGTCTGGGTCAAGATCGAGTCACGTGAGTGATCGATCAAGCTAAGACCTAATTAGGCTCAGTGGTTAGAGTCTGGATTGTAGGCTAACCGATTGGTTCTGCTCAACAATTTGGTGTCTAAGGTAAGTTTGGCAGATACGATCCGACTAATTTTTAATTGGGAGCTACTCGACTCGAATGCATTCTTGTCGAGTTAATGGCATATCCCTTCCACCGGTCTCACTTACCTGGCCATGTTTGTTGACTCAGTTCTGATCTGAGGTGGTCAATAATCTGAGCTAACCCATGCCACTAGGTTAGTCATAATTGTTATGACTATGTCAAGTCTAGTTTAATGAGACCTAAATCAAATCTTCCCTAAGAAAAGATTAAGTCTAAGGTCTTCCACCATTGTAGATGTGCGGGCCCTTCCCAAGGTTGATTGTTCTTGACTGATTTTAGTGGCTCAGTTGCACCGAAAAGATGCAACCATGTCTATTAGGCATTGGATGCTACGGGCTGGAGGATGGATTGGGCTCAATATTTTGGATACGGTGAAAGACTCAATTAGAAATCCAATCTATGCAAATGGTGGGTCTGACTTAACTAAGGAGTGGATCAATATTCTGGGCATGGTGAGATTCATGAATTAGAGATCAAGTTTGGATGCACCATGATTAGAGAATCATTGAACAAGAGTTGTTCACTCATTGGCTAATCCATCATCAATAACTATTAGGTGAGGTGATGAGTCAGTTGGTGGGACCGCACCATCCACTAAAAATCATTAATCGTGGAGATTTTTGCATCTCTACAGAGGGAGTGTGGGGATCCAAGAAGATAGTGGAAGCTAATTTATTTAAAAATAAAATTTTTAAATAAATTGGTTAAGTCTTAATTACAATTTTTAACTAGAAAGTTTGACTCTCTATAGGAAAATATCTGCATCCAACCCATTAGCACGAATTCTGGACACCCATAGACTGATCGAACCCAATTACAAGGATTGGCTTCGAAACTTCAAAATTATTTTAGATTTTGAGAAGTTAACTCATGTATTGGATCGAAACTCTCCCACCTTACCAGTCCATCCATCCGCTGAACAGAGAACATCTCTGGATAAGTGAATGGATGAAGTAACAAGATAGATATTACATGTTGGGCTCGATGTTTGATGAACTTTAGCACCAACATGAAGATATTAGGACTGCTCACCAAATGTTGGCTCACCTACAAGAGATGTTTGTTGAATAGAGTCGCGCAGCCAAGTACCAAGTCACTAAATGACTTTTTAAGGCTAAGATGCATGATGGGCAGTCAGTCCAAGATCATTTTCTAATGATGATTAAAGATTTGGAAGAGCTTGAGAAACTCATAGTAAAGTTAGACTTGGATCTGCAGAATGACATAATTCTACAATCTTTGACTGATGCATATGGACAGTTCATCATGAACTACCATATGCATAAACTTCAAAATTTCTTGGCTGAACTTATGAACATGCTGGTTACCATTGAGCTTTCTATGAAAGATTCTAAAGGCTCAGTGCTTACTATGGAATGGACTTCTTCAAAGAGAAAGTCTTTTGGAAAGAAGAAGAAGCCTATGAAAAAGCAGAAGATGGAAGGAGGAAAGAAGAAAAAGATAGAGCTGAAGAAGAAGGCCGCTGACAAAGAAAAGTGATTCCATTGCAACAAGACGGCCACTGAAAGCAAAACTATCCTACATACCTAGCCACCCTGAAGAATAAGGAGGCAGGTCCTTCTGGAGGTATGCTCATTATTGAGTCTAATCTTATGATTTCTTTTGTATCTAGTTGGGTGTTTGACTTTGATTCTAATGCTCATTTGTGCACTTTCATGCAGGGTCTTGAGGATAGCAGAAGGTTGAGGGATGGTGAGATGATCCTATGCATCAAAAATGAAGCAAGAGTTATTACCGTGGTCGTGGAAACATACCCTCTTCGACTACCATCTGGTTTAGACTTAGTGTTAAAAGACTGTTATTATGTGCCTACAGCAAGCAGAAATTTGATTTATATTTCTTGCCTTGCATTAGAAGGCTATGTAATTAGTTTTCTTAAGGACCATTGTAATATTCTTTATGAAAGAAATAAAATTGCAAGTGGTTTCCTTATTAACATCTTTATTAGTTACATGTTGATGTATCTATTTTTAATATCGAGCAAAATGTGAATACCATGAAACGACCTAGGGATAGTCCAAACGATAGGTATCTATGGCACCTAAGACTAGGTCATATAGTAGAAGATAGGATTAACAAATTGAAAAAAATTGGGCTATTGAGTCCATTGACTTTTGAGTCATATCTAATTTGTGAATCTTATCTTCATGAAAAAATGACTAAGCTTCCTTTTGTAGGACATAGAGAAAGGGCCACGGATCTTCTTGCCTTAGTACATACTGATGTGTGCGGCCTATGTGATGTGCTGACTAGAGGCAACTTTGTCTACTTCATAATCTTTATTGATGATTTATCTAGGTATGGGTATGTGTATCTTATGAGACACAAGTGTGAAGCTTCTGAAAAGTTCAGGGAATTCAGACATAAAGTAGAAAAGGCAAATTGGAAATCCATCAAGGTTCTTCGATCAGATCGAGGAGGTGAATACCTTAGTCGAAAATTCTTGGACTATCTCAAAAAAAATGGAATAGTCTCTCAATGGACTCCACCTGGAATACCTCAACTCAACAAAGTTTCAGAATGAAGGAATGGGACCCTATTAGACATGGTCCAATCCATGATGAGCTTCACAGACCTCCCTAATTTTTTTTGGGGATACAATTTGTTAACTGCAACATACTTACTGAATAGGGTTCCTTCTAAAATTATTCCTATCACACCGTATGAGATATGGTATGGTAAGAAACCAAGTCTGAGTCATCTCAAAATTTGGGATTGTCCGACTCATGTCAAAAGACAACAAGAAGACAAGTTAGACTTTAGGTCCTTCAGAGCTTAATTTATAGGATATGTTCCTCGTAGGTAATGGGATTCATGGTGATGATCCCAAAACCTATAACGAGACGATATCAGATATCGACTCCAAGAAATGGTTAGAGGCAATAAAGTTAGAAATTGACTCGATGCACTCAAACCAAGTCTGGACCTTGGTAGATCCATCAGAAGGTATAATACCTATTGGGTGTAAATTGATCTACAACAGAAAGATTGGTGCAGATGGGAATGTGGAGACATTCAAAGCTAGATTAGTAGCAAAAGATTATAGTCAATGTGAAGGCATTGACTATCAGGATACCTTTTCGTTATTAGCTATGCTAAAATCTATTCACATATTGCTTGCTATTGCAGCCTATTTTGATTATGAAATATGGCAAATGAATGTAAAAATGACATTCTTAAATGAATATCTTGAGGAAGATATCTATATAGAATAGTCGCTAGGTTTCACATCCAGTGATGATGATCATAAGGTATGCAAGCTACAAAGGCCATATATGGACTTAAGCAAGCATCTTGGAGCTGGAACACTCATTTTAATGATGTAATCAAATTATTTGATTTCATCAAGAACGAAGAGAAACCATGTGTCTTCAAAAAGATCAGTGGGAGTGCTATTGTCTTCTTCATATTGTACGTGGATGACGTCCTCCTTATTAGGAATGATATTCCCATGTTGACTACAATTAAAATATGGTTATCTAAAGAATTCTCTATGAAAGACCTAGGAGAAGCATCCTTTATTCTAGGAATTAAGGTCTATAGAGATAGACCGAATAGGACGCTAGGACTTTCACAGAAGATGTACATAAAGAAAGTGCTAAAGAGGTTAAGCATGAAAAACTCTAAGAGGGGTTTGGTACCCTTCAGACATGGCATTCATCTTTCCAAAAGGATGTGCCCTAGCACACCAGAGGAAATACAACGCATGAGCAAGATTCCTTATGCTTCAGTAATAGGGAGCCTCATGTATGCCATGTTATGTACATGACCTGATATAGCCCATGTTGTGAGTGTCACAAGTAGATATCAGTCGAATCCAGGTGAAGAACACTAGACTTCTGTGAAATGTATCCTTAAGTACTTGAGAAGAACTAAGGATATGTTGTTGGTCTTTGGTAATGGAGAACTCCAAGTTCAGGGGTATATAGACTCGGATTTTATGTCCAATATAGATGATCAAAAGTTGACATCTGGGAGTCTGTTTGTGTGTAATGGAGAGTTGTCAGTTGGACAAGTTTCATGCAGATAGTGATAGTAGATTCCATAATGGAAGCAGAATATATTGTTGCGTCAGAAGCTGCAAAGAAGGCATTCTAGTATAAGAAGTTTGCAATAGAGATCGGAGTGATGCCATTCCTTTGTACCGCGACAATAATGGCACCATAGCCCTTAATAAGGAGCTGAGGTCTTACCAAAAATCCAAGCACATTGAGCGGCGATACCACCTCATCCGTGATTACCTCGAGAAGGGTTACGTTGAGGTCAAGAGAGTCGATTCTACAGATAATGCGGCGGACCCACTTACAAAGTCGTTGGGTCAGTGGAAGATCGAAGCCCACCTTGAGAAGTTGGAACTTAGATTTACAGCCAATTGGCTTTAGGTCAAGTGGGAGTTTGTTAGATATGTGTGCCTTAGAAGCTAGAATTGGCTGACACTTGTAATACACTTCTACGAGCAAAATTATAATTTTGACTATAAATAGTGAAATAGGTTATTTTCTATCACAAATGTGTATTTAGTATCTGTGATACATCCCTTGAGTTAATGATAATGATAATTCATATTTTCAAGAGTTAAAAATTTAAGACATGAATTTTCATTTATTAACTCATAAAATGCTCTTGATCGAAGGATCATCATAAGGATGGTGATTGATCTGAAAGATTGGTGTACAATCGCTTCTTCATAGTAGGTGAGTCTTGAGTCTACGGTATAGAGATATCGAAGTGAGAGTATAAATACTCATTAGAGAATGAGGGCACTGAGCGTGACCACCTTGAGCAGTCATAAGAAAGTCTACCTTCTCATCGATGACTGACTCAAAGCTGCAGTGGTGTGTCTGGTTCTTTGACCTGAGGTGCATCAATAATTCACCTTGAGGGTGTTATAGTTTGACTGCACCATGACTCGGTCTTCTAGTCATTTGGAATTCTGAGGTGTATGTTGACTATAGCATGTTCATTGTAGGAATTGGATTGCACCAAGAGGAAATCTATCTACCTCGGTGGATGAGGAGCAGCCCTATGATGATCATGAGAATCAAGTCCATAAGCCCATGGCCATGGCAGAGTAAAATAATAGAAAGAGTTTCTATTAAGGTTTTCACATCGGACTTGAATCAAATGATTAAATCATATGATAGAAATTAGGGTTTGATGAGTTTACCTTAACCCTAATTTGATCAGGGCTCAAGATAGAAGAACTTAATCACACAAGTAGTTGCACCGAGAGGTTTATTTTCAGTTTTGATGGGTTGCTACCATATACTGCTAGGTATCACTGGTGGATTTTGGAAGCAATTAAAATGATTTAGATGATCGATCATTCTAGTTGTCTGAATCAAAAGAGTTCTGATCCATCGAAAGGAGTTTTGATGATGTCGATGATGGAGATCACGACATATCCCATTACCATACAGAACTAAAACTAACTGGATCACACAAATAAGAGTTTGGATCTAGATATCATCAATTGGACTAACTCAGTTTAATTGATTTGAATTAGATTCAATTAGGTTCAAGAAAATCGTGCTACTACACGATTGAACCTAACGTTCTCCTTTTATTATCATAAAAAATTATCTCGACTGAGCCAAATAAGTTTATGCTCACTTAGATACCTTTACTTGGTCTGACTGAAGCTTGTCCAGATCAGAGAAGGATTATCTTAATGTATGAGATAAATTTGAGACAATACCTACCATTTTTCATCACTTACTAATTCTTGTCCTTTGACTTTGGTCAAACATTGACTTTGGTCAAACATTGACTTTGGTCAAACATTGACTTTTGACCCTTGGACATCTGCCCATGTGTCATGTACTTATTGAAGAGCAGATAGGGGCTTGTCTCCTTACTAGAATTAAGAAAGGAGGGCGTGCATGCCTAGAGATGCATGTGCCCATGGATAGGGATGCTTGGAGTCCCATACGGATAGGACTCCAGGTTGCTTCTTGGATTCTACTTAGGTGACCCTTACCTATATACTTTGACCAGTCTTAGGCACCATCTAAGGATGAATTAGTGGAGCTTTCTTTTGATTGGATTGGATGATGTCATCCCACTAATTAGATTTAGATCTGATTGTATGAAGCAACGCGATTGGCCGTGATGATGTGGCACTGCATGGCGCAGCAGGGTCTATAAATAAACCCTATCTATGCCTAACTTTAAGTGAGTTCCTCTTAGCCTATGCCCCAAGGCCGCCCCTCTCCCTCCTCCATGCTATCTTCTAATCCTCTCTCTCCTCTCCATGCCCAAGGGAAGTTGGGCTCCAATTTGGTGCGATCTAAGCAAGAAAAAATTGATGAGAAAGGAAGAAGGCAGCACTGCTAATCTTCAGAAGAAGTTTTGAAAATTTTTCTAAATTAGATTCAAATCTGATTTTTGGAGAGGTGATAAAGAAGGAGAAGATCTCTAGATCCAGCCCGAGTGGATACCGATAGAGGCTAGGCGCTTGCATGGCTAGATCCAGAATCTCAGGCAATCAGCGGTATCATCAAAGGGTAATCAGATTACCCAACATCAAGATGTAAATTAAATTAGATTTAATTTAATTTATTTTTATTCATTAGGGCTATAAAATTAGATTTGAAACATCTCAGATCTGATATGGATGCTTGAGAGAAATTTTTAAAATATCTCTCTTGATCCAATCAGATCTGAATGAACCTGATCCAGAAAATCAGGATTTATCCTTCAGTTGCTAGTTGACCTATTTGGGTCTCTAGCTTAGCAATGGATTGTGTGTGGGAGTTAAGGGTCTGAGTGTTGACTTCTAATCATTTTAGTGCTTTCAGAACTTTCTCCTTAAAAGCTGAGTTGTGACCAATGGTAAATGGTTAAGGAGCATTTTGAAATTGGTGGTACGGTCCATGCCTATATGTTGGGTCCTGATATTAAGGTCGAGGTGCGGTAGGGCTAACTACTAGTTGTGGTCTTTAGGAAAAATTTGGATGGTTTCTCTAGCTGGGATTATAAGTGTTTGAATATGGATCGTTTCCTGGTCTACGAGCTTGTTGGACTTGGGCTTGCATGATATGCTCGTGTACAAACTTAGAAAATTAAGGTGCGACTGGGCATTCACTAACAAAATGATTTGGGCTTGCATATAATGCACAAACTTCTTGGACTGGATTAGGTGGAATTGGGGATTGTCCAGTATTCAAAATGCGATCTAATTTCTGGGATAGTTTATCTACCTTAGTGTGGATATCCATAACATTCCCAATATGATAAATTCTATTTTTTTTTTGTTGAAGCATGGGTTGTTCTCTGGAGATGGCAGCCATGTGATGCAGGGAGTTCTCACTAAGTGTTTCAAAGAGCTACCAAGCTTCGTTATCAGTTTTTAGCATGAATGTCCCACCACATGATGCATCAACCATTTATCAATGTTTCTCCAATAGACCATCATAGAAACACTGAACAAGTTGCTATTTAGTGACAACATGGTGTGGACATTTATGAATGAGGTCTCTTAATCTTTTTCATGTCTCATGAAAAAGTTCGTCATCCAATTGGAAAAAACTAGTGATGGCTTTTCTAATTTGATTTATTTTTTCAATTGAAAAGTATTTCTTGAGAAATTCTCTCTGAAGATGATCCTAAGTTGAAATGGTTATAGAATCTAAGAAGTTTAGCCAATGCTTGGCTTTAATCCTTGAGTGAGAAAGGAAATAATTTCAACCTAAGTGCATCATCGAAGAAGTTTTGGATTTTTACCATGGAACAAATCTTAAAAAATTCATCCAAGTATTTATAGGGTCCTCATTACTAAGTCCGTAGAATGATGGCAATATTTGAATAATGCTAGACTTAATCTCATATTGGGTAGCTTCTACTGGAGGTGCTTGAATACACGGAGAATAGGTATATAAGGATGGAGTGAAATATTCTCTCAATGGGCATGGAGGGTTAGCCTCACCAAGTGCAACCATGTTCCTAGCTCAGATAGTCTTAAGAGTCTTTTTTAGTTCTTCGTCTAGTGGTTGCAAGTCGAGTTTTAATGATTGTCGACCTAATATGTAACTAGAAGGTCTATGCAAGACTATCCTAGTCTATTAAGGTTTTTTTATATATATTTTAAAGAAAAGAGAAGATGAGAAAAGGGGAAGAAAGATAGATAAGAGTTCTAAAGAAGAAAATCTAAGGAGTCCTAAAGCTAAGAAAAGAAGAAAGAATTAGTTGAGGTTAGATTTTAATTACAATCAAGTTAGCACACAGTGGATTCTCTATCCTAAGGTTATCTTAGTACTAAACGGCATCTAACTATTCCAAATTAGCCTTCAAGCCCTCCAAGTCGAAGCTTGACCAACCAACCGATCAAATAAGTGTAAGGTAGGTGGGAGTCCTCCCATTGCTTTTCTTAGAGACCAATTAAATTAGCCAGATCAGCGAATGAAACCAATTATAAACCATCTTTCTTCAGACCTAGTTGTCCCATAAAATACTTATCTAGACACTAGCTAGCTGACCAAGTCTAACCCAGTCCAACACTCAGGGTCTCCTATCCTATTGAGCTTGAATTCCTTAGGGGTCAACGTCTAATTGCTTTTAAATTAAATATTTAGGTCAATGCAATATGAAGGATAGTAATTTTTGGGCTAATGAAGGATGATCAAATTTCCATCTTATCTTGTTTAATTGGGTTAAGTGCCCTTAATATATTTTATGGAAGATACAATGCAATTAGAAAAGATGTCCAATACAAGTAAAAATCTTTTAAGATTTAATTAGTTTCTCTATTTTAGTTTAGTGTTATGTGGTGTTTTGTTTTTTTTTTTATATTACATTATCTTTAAGCAAGAAGGAATAAGTGGTAGATTTTAATTAAGTTAATTAGATTTGAGAAGATTTAGAGAATCTAACTAAATAGAAAGTAAATTATGCTAAGATTAAAAGGCAACTAGATAATCTTTAAATAAAGCAAGAAATCAAATCTACTTTTAAGATAATTATTCTAAACTATGAAAACTAGGAAATTACTAATTATATAAAGTAGTAAATTATTGTATGGATTAGAAAGCATGAAATTTTTCTATGTATGCAAATAAGGTAATCTAGCTAGAAAATAGTATATCTACTATATATGAAAAGTAATATAAGATAGAAATTTTAAAAAGAGTAAATAAAAAGTAATTAAGCAATTAAAGTAAAGTAGATAACTTTTTTTAATTTTTTTTAATTTTTTTTCTAGAGAATCTATTAAAAAGAAAGTAAATTAAAAAGAAAGTAAATTATTCTAGAAATAAAAAAAAGTCTAAAATAGGCAGAAAGTCAAAGATAGAAAATTATTTTATTAGAAAGGCAGTAAAGCAATCTAAAGTAAGAATTAAAAACCTAGAAAGCAATAAAATATAATATTTTTTAAAATATATTTTAGATTTTTTTTAAATAATCATGCCAAGATCTCCGACAATGGCACCAAAATTTGATGCTGGCCGTGGCATACCAAAATTAATCCTACTCACTACTATGTAGATAGGATGAGTCAAGATCGTATCTGTAGGGATCTTAGTTGATTATTTTAAAAATACAAAAAAAAAAAGATTGCAAGAAACTAAGAAAGAAACAAAAAAATTATAATAAAAATATTTTTTATTGATCAAAACAAAATATATAAAAAAAATAAAAATAAGATACAAGATAACTAAACCAAGTTGATTTTCTAGTTGTGCCCGATGGTAGATGTGCCTCCTTGAATCCTTCCATCTTCCTCCATGCAGACAATGGTAGGATGGTTGGAAGGTTTGATCTAGGAACTCTAAGAAAAAAAGTTAGATGATAGTATAAAAATATGAAAAAAAAG
Source organism: Cocos nucifera (assembly GCA_006176705.1). Classification (NCBI taxonomy): domain Eukaryota; kingdom Viridiplantae; phylum Streptophyta; class Magnoliopsida; order Arecales; family Arecaceae; genus Cocos; species Cocos nucifera. The sequence goes on from QRFJ01007131.1 coordinate 31,753, forward strand.
AATAGCGATACTAGGATTAGAACCTCTCCTAGATTTGATGGAAGGCATGCTAGGGATTGTACCTCCCCTAGACTTTTCGAGAAGAGAGAAAGAGAGGGAGACAATAGCTTGGAGAGAGATTGGGCGTTGTCTTGATTGATTATTGGGTGAAGGTGTTAAGGCTTATTTATAAGTGTTGGAAGAGAGAAGGCTTTCATGTTTTCTAGATGTGGGATTAAAGGAAGAGGATAGATGAATGGCTCTGTAGATGTTGACTCTTAAATCTTTGATGAGTTGCTTTTGAGCTATTGATCTTTAAGTCATGTTCACATTTGGATCCATATGAAAGGTTATCTTCTAATCTGGACTCTTGAATCTTGAGAGCTTGTATTTAATTCCTTCATGAGTAAGTCGCATTCAGACTCGAATTTGATTAGCCCTTGAGCTGGTTGCCTGCTTCACTCGAATCTGAGCCAATTTAAATCCAATTCGAGTTGTATGAGCCCAAACTCTTGATTATCTATAAAATAGACTAGAGAATATCAAATTTTAATAAAATAACATCAATTATTATAATATTTAGTACCTCTTATAACTCAATTTAAGTGTTTATCAGGTTTATAGAACCTCAGAACTAATTTCTGATTTGATCATTCGAAATATTTTCAAATTGTAAACAATTTACATTAAATCATATTCAATATATAGTTTTAGATCTGATTTATTTTAATATTTAGATCACATTCTATAGTTTTGAATCTAGGATTTTGCAAAAAGTAAGTTCTCAATTTAAATTCTATAAAATAAATATGTCATATATATACATTCTAGATTCAAAACAAAAAAATACATATCAACATATGCAACAAGAGGATCTAGATCTTAACATAAAACACATCACATGAATTAGATCATAAACCATTTAAATTTAGATTTAAAATCTAAAAATAAATCATAAATTACTTTAAATCTCATTTAACGTATTTATGATTTATTTAGGTCAGCACATACTAGGACAACCTCTCCACTGTAAGGGGTAAACCTTACAGCAAGATAATCTTATAATTAGTATGTCTAACCCGATATTATATAGATCTAATCTAAATAATCTAAAATAGATCTAACATCTATTTAATTTTATATTTAAAATTAAAAAATGAATCACAAAATTATTTAGATCATATCTAACTTATTCATGATTCAAAATTACAGATCAACTCATATTAGGACAATCTCTTCACTGTAAGGGATAAACCTTATAGCAAGATAACCATACAATCAGTATGTGCGATCTAAAATTTTTTTTTTTAGATTTATCTTAATGCAAATATGATCATATTATAATAGAATGTAGATGCTCTAATATTACTGATGGAAAATATGTAGGATTTCATGCTTGAATTTTAAAATATTTTTGAAATAAATCATAGCGAAAGATGCAGATTAAACTATTTAATCTATAAAAATATGTAATCTAGTTACTAAATCCTACATCTAGGATCTATAATATGTCATAATGCATTCTTAAATCTAAAAATAAAAATTTTTGGTATTGATCAAATCAATATCCTAGATCTAAAACCAATATCGCATCTAGATGAGAGAAGAGATCAAATCTCTTACCTTCGCATGATTTGAGAACTCCACGATTGATTTTTATTATTACTTTTAGAGCCGCACACACATTTGATCTCTACAGAAAGTCCACACGAAGCTGCAAATATAGATTGGAGGTTCGTTAAACGAAGATTAACTCAAAGTGCTAGCTTCTCGTGGATTCCTTTTGATGGTTAATTTAAAAATTATTCTTCAGATCTCTTGGATACTCTAAGAAAAAAAATAAAAAGAGGAATATTTAAGAAATATAATCCTTGGATCTCTCAAAAATCAAAAATAAAAATATATGAGAAAAACCCTAAGAAAAGATAAATCTTTTCTTTCAGGACATCAACGATTGATGTCCTGGAAACATCTCTATGCTAGGACAAGAGGAGACTTCTTTTAGAATTTTTTCATGTTTCCAGATCTAACATAATCTGATTTTTCTCATAGAAAAATTCTACAAAAATATGAAGAAGAAGGGTTCTCAAAAAAATTCTAAGAAAAAACCTTTTTCTCTTCTTCTTCTCTCATTAGGACATGATCAGATCATGTCCAAGGATGATCACCATATCCCAACACCTTAGAGTATAGATCCCCATGCCCTCTTCCTCTCTCTCTTAGATTTTTATCACATAAAAATACACAAAATAATAGGAAGGAAAAACTTAAAAGAAAAAAATAAGAGAAGACAATCTTATCTTACCTTTGTCCCTTCAAGACATCAACATTTAATGTCCAGATGAAGATTTTTTCTTTGAGGAATATGGCACCTCAATCTCCAAATGACCTCTCCACTTCTTACTCTATTTTTGCATGGAATAATAGGGATTTTTCATGCCAACTCCTATCATATAGGAAGGTGCTACAAAATAAGGGAATACTAGGTCAAATGACCTAGTCAATCATGGAAGTTATAGGGCGTCCAACTCTTGGACACCCCTCTTCCTATTTTTCCTACATGGGAACCAAAAGAAGAAGAAGTGTTTTGGTCAAGAGGGACTCTTTCAAAAGGAAACAAATCCAAATCACTTTCCATAATGGACCAAATCATATTTGATTCAAATATTCTAGAATATGGGGCATGGAAAAATATTTCTTAGGCATGAAAATCTTAAAAAAAATTGGAAACAAAAAAATGAGCATGGGCTCAAAGGTGGCGCAAGGAAGGAGTGAGAGTCCTAGTCCAACTGGGATTCTTCTTATTTGACTAGGTCAAAACTATTTTGAACTTAATTCAAACCAAATTAAATGCAACCTAATTAATGATGATCCTAGTTTAACTAGAAACCTAATTAAATCAAATTAAACTATATTTATTTCTAATTTAAATCCTAACTTAATTAGGAGTTAGGTGCACTCAAGTCCTAATCGAACAGGAACTTGTTCTTCCTTACAATTGATTTATCCAATAAACTAATTAAACTTAATCTAATTAAGTCTAAACTAATTCTAATTAAATCTAATTTAATTAGACTTGATCTCAGCCTGATTGCTCAATTAAATTGAGCTAATTAGCAATTCAATTGCTAATCGATCCTCCTGCAATACTTGCATTAGGTCAAACATTAATCATATTGATAGTTTGACCTTAGAACGATTCTCAATCATTGATTAACCATCAGATCAGATTACAATCTCTTATGTGTATGACCCCATAGGTTCAAACCTAAGTCAGTAGCACAGGAACCAATTTCTGTACCAATTAAATTGACCATCTAGTAATCGTTTTCGACATCTGGATAGGTCGAATGTATGTAAAGCAATATTCTTAGAACTCTGACCTATGGTTATCGTATAATTCATCCCTTTGATCAATAATACTTAAGATGACTTCGATGATGTTGTCAACACTTATACAAGTCAATTCTATTATTTTTCAAAATTTTGCAAATCTCGTGACTCCTCACGAGGATTACTCAGGCCTAGATTTTGCTAAATTGAAACACAATGAGTCATTCTCTTCCTGAAGTTAATCAAGAGCGGTCAATTCTATCTTGACTCACACACTAACTCTATAAGTACTTAACTATACCCAAAAATCTTCTAAATCTATATTAAAAATATAGGCAATCCAGCATCAAAGTGCAGTGAGTTGCTTGCAAGTCACCATGGTGATCTCAGGTTGGAGGGACACTGATATCCATTGGCCTTAGCTAGCTACTCTTGATAGTAGTATGCTATATTGATCATGTTTAGTATAGATGTACTCCTACATCTCACCTAGATGCAATACCAATATCTCCACATCATTTGGTTATGAGGATAACTAATGCATATGGCATACAGTGACCTACACTCGATAAGTTATCATCCTTGTTAATAACTTATCATTTGGTCGTAAACAGTTTAAGAACCATCCGATAAATCCTCCTTTATCGATTAATTATGGTTCTAAACACTTCATCATAATTTAGGAGTTCATTTAAGGAAGATAAAATTTTTATGATGAACTAGCCAAATAACTATTATTATTAGATAATTCATGTACATGTTTCAATCATCTATAACTTAAATGATTGGCTTTAGAACATATTTTTCAACAACTTTCACTTGGACTAAAATCAATCAGAATGATATCAAATATCCTATCTTCTACTTAAGTTTGTAGAACTCCTTAGTTTCGAGGCCTTAGCAAATGGATCGATCAAGTTCTCCTTTTTCATCGATCTTCCAAAAATCAACGTCATCCTGATCTAAAATCAAAGGTGATAACAATGCAGAGTATGCTGATCCTGTGGTGCATTTTTGATTCTTTATCCTGAGCTTTGATTCTAGTGCTACATTAAAACTGGATCATCGATGGAGGGTGCCACTCCCAACTTGCTAATAAACTTATGCCACTACATGGCCTACATTGCTTGGAACCATTCTAGTAGATTGCTCTTGCAATTAGGGTATGATCCGATACTCTCTTGCTGTCATCTTGATTTGACTAAAAATTGGAATCAAAACATCCACATGTTTTAAGTCAGTATCTTTATATTTGAGTCATTGGATCTTAGTATTTTTCAAATACTTAAGGATTGTCTATATAATTTTCTAGTGGTTCTCACTTGAATCAGACTGGTATCTACTTTCTATCCTTAGTGAGTATTCCATGTCTTATCTTGAAAATGAAAAAATTAGATGGTAGCCAAATCTTTATTTCTTGCAATGCTAGAATGCCATTTCTGATTAAGAGAATTTCATCCATAAACAACACAAGGAATAATACTACAGAATATTTTGCCCAATTATAAATACAAGATTTATCTTTGTTCATAACAAAGACATACGTTCAAAACATATGTTCGAACTCCAAGATGATAGCTAGATGGATTTTATAGATCTCTACCTTTCTGTCTGTGCTACTTTGATCTTTTCGAAAATTTATTCACACCCAATGAGTTTTATCCCTTCAGGTGAATCAACTAGTGTCCACACACTATTGATTTCAATGGACTCTAATTTGGATTTAATGGCTCCAAGCCATTTGTCAAAGTTAGACCACTGTATTGCATCCCTATAGGTGATTGGATCCATATTGTTCTCATCGAGCTCAATAGGATCGCTGTCCCAAACCAAGATACTGAAGTATCTATCTGGCTAACATGGTACTCTACCGAATCTCCTTAAGGTGCCACTTTAATGGGCTCTGGATTTGATTTGATCAAATCCAATTCTATAGGTTTACTAGATTAAGTCAGTTTATTTTCTACTAGTCAAACTTCTTCAAGTTCAACTTGATAGGCATCAGTTCCTTCTCTAAGAAACTTCTTTCGAAAAGAAATGTCCTACTGCTGATGAACATCTTATGTTCTTCAGCATAATAGAATTAATAACCCTTAAATATCTATTAGACCAGGATCCAAGTTTATCTATGTGCAAACCTTAGACATAGGCCGATCAACTCCAAACTTGAAAGTGAGAGAGTCTAGTTCTACATTCGATCCATATCCTATATGGAGTCTTTACAACAGATTTACTCGATATAAATATTCAGAGTAGAACAAGTGGTCACATGAGCACAATCCTAAAATAGGCAAACTAGTGAATCCTATCATGGATTGAACCATGTCTAATAAAATTCAATTTCTTCTTTCTGATACACTATGTTTCGAAAAGAAATCCACTAAGAGAGAATCCTATTCTTTCCTAGATATGTCATAAACTTACTGGATAAGTATTTTTCTCCTTGATCTGATCGAAAAATTCTAATATCTTTTTAATTTATTTTTTATTTTATTATTAAATCATTTGAATATTTTAAATAATTTTGGCTAGATGCATCCATGGTCAAATAGGTCATCTGTAATGAAATATTGATATCTTCCTCTGGCACTTGAGTTTATGGGTCCACATATATCACTATATATGAGACTTAAAATTTTATCGACTCCTTCATCTTTTTCAGTAAAAAGTGACTTTGTCATCTTCCTAAGAAGACAAGACTCACGGATTATCAATGATTCACAATCATTGATGTCAAGATTTTTCACTCAAGCTAATCTGTTTATCCTATTCTTGTTAAGATGACTAAACCTATAATGCCAAATATAGACATCCATGACATAATCTAACTTGGGTGTTTATTAAATATGTACATTACACTTAATAGACTGTATAAATATTAAATATCATTTCTTTATTATTCATGTATTATTGTAATATTATTCATAATAATATCATAACAATCTTCTTTATTGATAAATAATAACCATCTCTTGCTAAAAGACCAATAGAGATTACATTTATTATAAATGATGGACAATAGTGACAATCACTCAAAATGACATCTTTTGAAAATAAGCTTGACAATTTCTAAAGCTAAGATTGGAACAAGACTTTCATCCCAAACATTTAAGTATTTCTCATCATTTTTAAACATTCCACTTATCTGTAGTTCTTATAACAAATTGCATAGGACTATCAATATCCCATACCTAGGTAGCAGAATTATATACAGAAAAATTTTAAGATGTTATCATATAACATCCTTGATTAGCAACTCTTGCTCCTTTCTCTTGTTCAGCCTGTTATGGTCAAGAAAAGCAAGACAATTCTTCTTCTTATGACCCTGCTTCTAACAATAGAAGCGCGATGCCTGATTTGGATTAATTATTAGACTAATTATTTTGACTAGGCTTAGAAGCCCTAATATGAACTTATCCATATTGCTGAATCAAATTCAACTTTCGATACTAATTATCGAAGTTGGGTCTCATAAGTCATCACTATCTAATAGTGATTGTAGCAATTAGGGTCAAACCTTAATTTGAGAAAAGAGAACAATGACCTAATGTATATGAATTATTTTAAACCCAGAGACTTGGACTTTAGTCTTAAGGTTCTTCCACTATTTTATTCGAATTGATAGCCTCTACCTTTAATTCAAAAAATTACTTTAATTTTTTAGTAGGTACTAAAATTCACATAGATTGCACACAAGCCCAACTATGGTTGGTCAATCCATGTATATCTAAAGATAGATTCATAATCAATTATTTCTTCAAACAACTTTTAGTAATTTAATTTTGCCCTAGAAACTTAATCAGTATGCTAGGGCCTCCACGGTAAGGATCCGGTTAGGTCCAACCATCAACATGACTATACTTAGTGCATCTAATCGACGTATGATTAAGTCCAACTATGGTTGGTCAACCTAACCACCATTAGAGAGACACATTCAAGTCATCATATGATAAATGATAATTCCATTAGTCAATAAGCACAAGATCTATGGGTCTCCAATGATTATTGAGTTAATGGACCCATTATCAAACACCTTAATAGGAGGCTATGACTCAGTTATCTCCAAAACTTTATCATTTTAAGGACCTAATAATTTTAGAGGATTTAAAATTATTTATGATTTAAGGATAGAAAGGACATGGATCAATTGGCTCTCACTGACTTCATCAAGTCAAGTCCTCCCACTGACTTCTCAAGTCTTTGATAAGGACTAGGATCAATATCGGTCCATGGGCACCTAGATCAGTCTCATTGAATAAAATTAGTCTCATTGATTTTCTATGTAACATGTGTTAGCTCGAGTCAATTAGCAATCTAATCAAGACTTGATTAACCATATTGGTCAGGTAAGTGAGATCAATGGAAGGATCTACCAAGGCTTACCATAGACACCATCAAAAATAGCTAGGTAAGTGGGCTACCAATTAAAAACCACTGATCTAAGAATGCCAGACATATCTTAGACACCAATCAATTTATCATTTTTGATTTGGTCTACCTAAAGACTTGGGCTCAACCACCGAGCCATGATCAGTATCCATTTATTAGATGTATGAACTTTGATCAACTACAACTATTGAAGTGACTATAGAAATGACCAAATCTTAATTAAATATTAATTAGATTTGATAAATTTTTTAACTTAGTCCATATTTAATCTAACCTTAGGTCTAACCCAGTTAAGGACCTGATCAAAGCTAACCCATTATCCTTTAACCCATGTTTTATAAAATTATTTTAGGATCTTCAAATCATAAACCTAGATCCTACAAAATCATTTAATTCTTAATTAAGTTCAAAGCTTATGAGTTTGAATTTATGGAATCTCATAACTAATTTTTGATTTGATTATTTGAAATATTTTTAAATTGTAAATAGTTTACATTGAATCATATTCAATATATAGTTTTAGATTTGATTTATTTTAATATTTAGATCACATCTTATGATTTTGAATCTAGGATTTTGCAGAAAGTAAGTTCTCAAATTAAATTCTATAAAATAAATATGTCATACATATGCATTTTAGATTCAAAATAAAAAAAAAATACATATCAACATATACAACAAGAGGATCTAGATCTAAACATAAAACATATCATATGGATTAGATCATAAACCATTTAAATTTAGATTTAAAATCTAAAAATAAGTAATAAATTATTTTAGATCTCATCTAATATATTTATGATTTATTCAAGTCAGCACATACTAGAACAACCTCTCCGCTGTAAGGGGTAAACCTTATAGTAGGACAACCTTATAATCAGTATATCCGATCCAATATTATTTAGATCTAATCTAAATAATCTAAAATAGATCTAACATCTATTTAATTTTATATTTAAAATTAAAATATAAATTATAAAATTATTTAGATCATATGTAACTTATTCATGATTCAAAATTATAGATCAGCATATACTAGGATAACCTCTCCACTATAATGGATAAATCTTATAGCAGGACAACCTTATAATCAGTATGTGTGATCCATAAAGTTTTTTTTAAAATTTATCTTAATACAAATATGATCATGTTATAATAGAACCTAGATGCTCTGATACCATTGATAAAAAATATGTAGGATTTCATGCTTGAATTTTAAAATAGTTTGAAATAAATTATAGCAAAAAATGCAGATTAAACTATTTAATCTATAAAAGCATGTAATCTAATTACTAAATCCTACATCTAGGATCTATAACATGTCATAATGCATTTTTAAATCTAAAAATAAAAATTTTTGGTATTGATCAAATCAATATTCTAGATCTAGAATAATTCTAGATCTAAAATCTAGATCGCATCTAGGTGAGAGAAGAGATCAAATCTCTTACCTTCACATCGGTCGAGAACTCTACGATTGATTTTTGTTATTGTCTTTAGAGATGCATACGCATCTGACCTCTATAGAAAGTCCACATGAAGCTGCAAACATGGATCGAAGGTTCGTCGAATTAAGATCTGCTCGAAGTGTTAGCTTCTTACGGATCCCTCCTGATGGTTAATCTAAAAATTATTCTTCAAATCTCTTGGATACTTCAAGAGATAGAGAATAAGTGAAGGAATAAGAAAGAAATCTAACCCTTGGATCTCCCAAAAATCAAAAATAAAAATATATGAGAAAAATCCTAAGAGAAGATAAATCTTCTCTTTCAGGACATCAACGATTGATGTCCTGAAAACATCTCTATGCCAAGATAGGAGGAGACCTTCTTCTCTAGATTTTTTTCATATTTTTAGATCTAACATAATCTGATTTTTCTCATAGAAAAATTTTACAAAAATATGGAGAAAAAGGGTTCTCAAAGAAATCCTAAGAGAAGATCTTCTTCTCTTCTTCTTCTCTCATTAGGACATGATTAGATCATATCCAAGGATGATCACCATGCCCCAACACCTTGGAGCATAGATCCCCACACCCTCTTTCTCTCTCTCTCTCTCTCAAATTTTTATCACATAAAAATACATCAAAGAATAGGAAGGAAAGACTTAAAAGAAAAAAATAAGAGAAGACAATCTTCTCTTACCTATGTCCCTTCAAGATATCAATATTTGATGTCCAGATGAAGACTTTTTCTGTAAGAAATATAGTGCTTCAATCTCCCAATGCCCTCTCCACTTCTTTCTCTATTTTTGCATGGAATAAAAAGGATTTTTTATGCCAACTCTTATCATATAGGAGGCGCTACAAAATAAGGGAAGACTAGGTCAAATGACCTAGTCAAACATGGAAGTTATGGGGTGTCCAAGAGTTGGACGCCTCTCTTCCTATTTTTTCTGCATGAGAACCAAAAGGGCTTGGACGCCCCTCTTCCTATTTTTCCTGCATGAGAACCAAAAGGGGACATCCAAAAATCTAGAGAAAAGGGGTGACAAAAATAAAATGGACGTTGGAGGAAATAGCAAAAGAAGAAGGAAGTGTTTTGGTCAAGAGGGACTCTTTCAAAAGGAAACAAACCTAAACCACTTTCCATAATAGACCAAATCAGATTTGATTCAAATATTCTAGAATAGGGGGCATGGAAAAACATTCTTAGGCATGAAAATCTTAGAAAAAATCTAAAAACAAAAAAATAGATGTGGGCTCAAAGGTGGCGCAATGAAGGAGTGAGAGTCTCTATCCAACTGGGACTCTTCTTATTTGACTAGGTCAAAACTATTTTGAGCCTAGTTCAAATCAAATTAAATATAACCTAATTAATGATGATCCTAGTCTAACTAGAAACTCAATTAAATTAGATTAAATTATATTTAATTTTGATTTAAATTCTAACTTAATTAGAAATTAGGTGCACTCAAGTCCTAATCAAATAGAATCAGCTTATCCAATAAATCAATTAGACTTAATCTAATTAAGTTTAAATTAATTTTAATTAAATCTAATTCAATTAAACTTGATCTCAACTTGATTGCTCAATCAAATTAAGCCAATTAGCAATCCAAATGCTAATTGATCCTCCACAACACTTGCATTAGGTCAAACATCAATCATATTGATAGTTTGATCTTAGAACGATTCTCAATCATCGATTAACCATCAGATCAGATTACAATCTTTTATGTGTGTGACTCCATAGGTTTGAACCTAAGTTGGTAGCATAGAAACTAATTTCTATACCAATCGAAGTGACCATCTAGTAATGATTCCCGATGTCGAGATAGGTTGAATATATGTAAAGCAATATTCTTAGCATCTTAGCCTATGATTACCATATAATTCATCTTTTTAACCAATAATACTCAAGACGACTTCAAGTACACTGTAAACACTCATACAAGTCATATTTATTATATCTCAAAATTTTGCAAATCTCATGACTCCTCACGAGGTTACCTAGGCCTAGGTTTTGCTAAATTGAAATACAACGAGTCATTCTCTTCCTAAAATTAATCAGTAATAGTCAATTCCATTTTGACTCATGCATCGACTCTATAAGTACTTGATTATATCTAGAAATCTATCGAACCTATATTAACAATACAGGCAGTTCAGCACCAAAGTATAGTGAGTTGCTTGCAAGTCACCATGGTGATCTCAGGTCGGTGGGACACTTATACCTATTGGCCTTAGCTAACTACTCTTGATAGTACAGTGCTACATTGGTCACATTTAGTGCATATGTACTCCTACATGTCACCTAGATGCCATACCAGTGTCTCCATATTTTTTGGTTACGAGGACAACCAATGCATATGGCATACAACGACCTACACTTGATTAGTTATCGTCCTTGTTAATAACTTATCATTTGATCGTGAACAGTTTAAGAATCATCCGATAAATCCTTTTTTATCGATTGATTATGGTTTTAAGGACTTCATCATAATTTAGGAGTTCATTTAAGAAAGATAAAATTTTTATAATGAACTAGCTAAATAACTATTATTATTAGATAATCCATATACAGGTTCCAATCATCTATAACTTACATGATTGTCTTTAGGACATATTTTCCAACACAAGATCTAATAGCTCGCCATATATTCCTCTTCTTATCTTTCTTCAATATAATGTCAATTCTTTATTACTTGGAATCTTTACTAGTAAAGGTATGTGGACCTAAATCATGAATAGTGGCTCCTGTTGGAATCTTCATAGAGAATTTTTTTCTATTACCAAATACTCCCAACATGGATGTAAGATGGTTGTTGCCTCTACTGGTGGACTCTCAAACTAAGGATGTCCTCCTAAATCATGACATAGATTCTACTGCAGTACTACCTGAGCCTGATCCATTCTCATAAATTGATGGCTCAAATGAAGCTATATGCCTGGCCAACTCTTCTAGCTGCCATTGATCATCCAAACTCGCTCGAATCGTAGCATCGATCTATGCTTACTCATTATTTAGAGAAGATCCTTCCATTTACTCTCTAGAGTGATAAAAAGATTGTTTCGCTGCTCGACGGTCTATCTCCATCTTTTTCTTTAAATTTTTTTTCTTCATTAATTTAAAATTAGCGAAGTGCTTCTTCATCAATTGATGGATCTCTTGTGGATACTTATGATACATAACTACATTCGAATGGCCATTAGCTAAATATTGCTTCAACCATGTAACCCCTCCTCCTTTGAATTCTATACTACATCATTTATATCTCTAATAATGCTGGCCTGAGAGCATCTCTCTATGCTCCCAACCAATGTCACGCTCTGAATTCTTCTTCTTTTATAATGAATCCATTCCTAAAAATTGACAAGCATATTATTTTAATAATTACATAAAAATTATAAATTTTATTTATCTAATTTTTTATATTTTATAAATTATTTAATTATTTTTATTATTTTTTAAAAAAAATATATTAAAAAAATTAAAAAAATATTTGACCTTACATTCATATAGAATCCTATCATTGATGCTACATATAAATTTCTTAGTCCATGAACATGTATAAAATATTTTTTTTTCAAAATTTAGACCTAAAATACTATGCATAAGATGCGTTAAAATATTAATAAATCGATACCCAATTTATATCAAAAGTAGCTTGTAAATTTCTCATTAATAATCTAATTTTATAGTTTTTTTTCAAAATTTATTTTTTTAATAATTTTTTATTTAAAAAATATATATTTTAATTTTAAAAATTATATACTTAATGAAAATTAATGATTTTAGTATTATTATGTAGATTATCCATAGATCTACAACATATATTAAAATTAAATAAAAAAATAAAATTTTGACATAGTTTCTTCTTTTTTTTATTTTTCATGAATTTTTTTTAAAAAGAGAAGAGGTGAGAGAGCTAGGATGAAAAATTTATCACTAATCCATCTTTTTTCTATGTTTTCCTACTATTTTTAGAGTGGGAGAGCGAGTAAATCCTTCCGACAATCCAAAAATAAGAAGAGGAAGCTGAAAAACTTCCTCTCTGCCTCTTTCTCTCTTATAAAGCATCGAACCGAATGGTTCGGTTTGAAATAGGATCGAACCAACCAGTTCAAGCTCGTGTTGCCTAGTTCAGGGCCGAATTAGGTGATTTTCTATTTTTTTTATTTGGGTCCCATTTTTCACATGTGAATCAGGCCAGTTGGGCATCAGTTTAGTTTGGAACGTTCCAAACGAAGTGGTTCGAGTCGGTTTTGAAATCTATGCATGTAATACTGAACAAATAAAGTCCAACATAATTCCACATGGATATTATAAAATAAAAAAAATCAAATCCCACATGAGTATAATAAAATCCATTAAAAAAAAATCAAGTTCCACAAGACAGTCATCGCTTTCTCCTATGTGGTTGCCAATGACGTGGGATTGGTTGGGCTTCGCTTGGGCTCCTATGCTCCTCAATGCCATTATCGAAATCTATGACAGTGTCATCTACAACATCATCACCTATAATTTCTGTTGTATGACTGGAAGCTTTCTAATAGGTAACTCTAAAATGTACTAGCAATTCATTAATGGACTGAAACCATGTCATGTCGTCATGCATGTAAGTCTCAAATGACATATAAGGATTGAATGAAGGAAACTCTGGCATCTAAAACTCCGTGCATATGGTATACAGTTGACTAGCATTGCAGTGCGGATCAGATAGTACTCTCAATGATGATGGATATTGATAAGGTGACGGTGAGGATCTGGTTGCACCATACTCCATGGAGATACGCTCGTGCTCATCAATGGCATGGAGTACCATTGTGCATATATCCTGTATAACTGGTCTGAAGGTGGATAGAGACTCTAGGCTACAAAGATGATGGATCTATGATAAACTATCACTTTGAAAAAAAATATCAATCAAATATATAAATAATTTATAAAATAATATAAAAAACTGAATCTTCGGCCACCATCATGTGCAAGACACCATTGTTCTACTAAAATTTCAAACAACCATTGAAAGGCTTCTAAGTTCATTTTTTCAATATTCTTCATATATTTGTCAAACTTTTTGGGTTGTGTTTGCATACCTATTTTCTTCAACATATCTTTTAATCTTGTATCCCTAAATCTAGTGTTGAAATTGCTAGCTATATGACATAGAAAGTATACATGATGTGCATAGGATGGCTGCCAACCAAAAAGTTCATTTTGTATAGTTGCTAATATACTTACATGTAGATCTGAAATTAGGTAGATATCCCGACACGGTCCAATTAGAGATCTTAAGCACGCTAAAAATCAGCCGCAAGTATCTATCAACTCTTTATCTACTATTGCAAATAAAAATAAAAAAAATCTAATTATTTTCATCAATAATAGTTGCAATCATCAACTTTTCTCGATACTTTTCATATAAAAATATAGCATCATTACTGATTATAGATCTACAGTACTTGAAGCCTACAATCGATGGTGCAAATATCCAAAAAACATGATCAAATGTAGCAAATGATGGATGACCATTAGGATTGCTAATAAACTTCACCTAAGATTTAGGATTAAATTATTCCACAGTGTGCAACCACTTGGGTAATAAATCATATGACTTATCCCAATCTCCATATACCATTGCCATTGCTTTCTTCTTTGCCTCCCATAGCTTTCTATAACCGACCATATAATTGAATCTATTGTTAATGACTATACTAATACTGTTGATAAAAGTTATGGATGCTTCTTTCATAAGATCACGTATTTCATTAGCGATGAAATTTGAACTAAGTCTAGAATGATCTTATGAAAGCACGGCCAAAATACATGTATGTGGATCAGCATATCTTGTAATTTCAAAATGACCAGCCTGCTTAATGGCTCGAAGCTTCTAATTACATCCCGACTCCGTATTCCTACATTTAACAATCCAAAGATTCGGCTCTAACTCAACAACCTTAAATTTATGATGTGTGTCCACTAAATATTATCTTACTACAGTTTGTAGTTCTATCTTATCTGCAAAATGGAGCCCTTTATGAAACTCATCACCTCTTTCTCAACTACTACAAGGTACTAGTAATCCAGAAGACGTTGATGCATTGGCAGCCGTCCAATCAATATTTCTAAATGTAACTGACGGAGCTTCAAACACCGAATAATTTGGATGCTCTACATTAGGTGCGAAATATACATCATGGGATGTACCTGCTTGTTGAGCATCATCATCCATACCTTCTTCACTATGTATATCATCTTCCTCAAAAAGTCGATTGTCAATATGGATGGCATCTTTAGCCACCATGTACAGTAAGGCTTGTCTAATAATAGATTCTGGCACATCACTATCCATTGATAAATGAACCTCCATATCTCTTGAACTAGTATTCAACGGAATGCTGGCCATACAGAGATTAAAAGCTCCAACCTGTTCGCTCATCTATATTATCAATCTAATACCCCGATATCTACTTCATCGTACTCTGAACCGAGACTAGTTCTAGTGTCCTCAATAGATTGCACATCAATACATAACTCCATACTAGATAAACAAGAATATTAACTTATAGTTGAAAATATAATCTTCATATCTTCTTCGTCAACAATCGGAATAGGTTCATATTTCAAAATTATCGACTGTATAATAATGAGATATTTATATATTACTATTATTTTAATTGTACTTCTATCTATACAAAAAATTTTACATAACTTATCCTTCAACTTCTCGAATTTCATTCCATATTTCAATCTAATGGCCTTTTGTGGTTGGCTAGTATACTCTATTCCACATGGTCCTTTAACCATAGAACCATTGATATAGCATAAGGCTGTTACTATTTCTGTCATTTCTACTATCTATAAAATAAATTAATTCGATTAACATAGCTCAAATTATTCAAATTGATCAAATATATGCCATAAATTAATATAACCTAGCACTAAATTGACACAACTCAATCAAATTAATCTAATTCACATAAGTTAATTCAAAGTAAACTAATTAGTATAACCAAATTTACTTCAAATTAATTCAAAATTAATTTATATTTAATTAAATTTATTAAATTAACATAAATTATAAAAAATTAAAATGATATTAATACAACATAATAGAATATAAAATAGTTATAATCTAGATAATTTAATTAATTTAATTAACCTAATTACTGTAAGTAAAATAAAATAATACAACATAAATTTATCATAATAATATAAAAATATTTAAATATAAATAAATTAATCTAATTAATATAGCTTAAATTTTTCAAATTGATCAAATACATGGTACAAATTAATTTAACTTAGCATTAAATTGACACGACTTAATCAAATTAATCTAGTTTATGTAAGTTAATTCAAAATAAAATACTTAGCATAATCTAATTTATTACAAATTAATTCAAGTTTAATTCAAATTTAATTAAAATTATTTAAATTATAATAAATTAAAATAAAATTAATACAACATTATAAAATTTAAAATAGTTATAAGTTAAATAATCCAATTAATGTACTTAATCTAATTATTATAAATAAAATAAAATAATATAGCATAAATTAATCATAATAATATAAAAATATTCAAATAAAAATAAATTGACTAAACTATAAAAAAAAATTACCTGACTGCTGGACCAAAGGTGGGCCCAGATGGAGGTTGGGGGGGTGGTGGGGATCGGCGGTGGAGGTGGGGGGACCGGAGGTGGGGCTGAGGAGCTGGGACAAGGGTAGATGGGGTCAAATAGTAGGGGACAGGAGGGACCAGGGGTGGGGTAGGGAACTAAAAAAGAAAAAACTAAATGGGGGGAGGATGGGGATGAAGGGACTGGGGTGGGGCAGCGAACCGAGAAAGAAAAATAAACAAGACAGGGGGTGGGGCCGGATGGGGGACCGAGGTTGGGATAGGGAATTGGAAAAACTAAAAAACTGCCAAATAAGGCGGACGGGGGGAGGGGGGTGGCGACCGAGCATGGGGCTAAGGATTGAGCTTGGTGGGGATGTTGCAGTCGGACGGCAGGGCACAAAGGATGGTCGGGTGGGGGGAAGTGGCGGGTGAAGGAAAATCCTGAATTTTTGGATTAGGTTCGTTCAGATCTAATTGGATCGAGAGGCATATTTCAAAAATTCTCTTCTCAGACCCAGATTAGATCTGACACTTTTTCAGATCTAATTTATGATATGATAATTAAGAAAATAAAATAAAATTAATTCTAAATTAATTTTACCTTGATTCTGGGTAATCTGATTACCTGTTGATGATACTGCGAAAGCTTTGAGGTTCTGGATCTAGCCACGCAAGCGCCTGACCTCTACCGATATCCACTCAAGCTGGATCTAGAGATCTTCTTCTTCTCTTTCTTTTTTTCAAAAATCAGATCTGGATCTGATTTGGAGAATCTTCAAAATACCTTCTGAAGATCACCCATCGTCTCTGCAACAGTGCTGCCTTCTTCCTTTTTCGTCAGCCTTTTCTTGCCTGACTCACCACTAATCTGAAGAACCCAACTTTTTGGGCATGGAGAGGAGAGAGAGGGCTAGATGTTGGCATGGAGAAGGGAGAGGGGCAGCCTTGGGGCGTGGCTAGGAGAGAAGTTATTCTGAAGTGGGCACAGACAGGATCTATTTATAGACTCTGCTGCATCCATGCACTCTGCATTCACCCCGGTCAATCATGTTGCTTTGTTCAAATCAGATCTAAATCTGATTGGTGGGAATGAGAGACCCACTGGATTCCTCCTTAGAGGGTGCCTAAGACCAGGTCAAAGTTCATAGTGAGGGTCACTCTAATTTGGAATCCAAAAGGGACCTGGAGTCCTTGTCCATCCGTATGGGACTCCTAGGCATCCCTATCCATTGGGCGCACGCCATCCTTAGGCGTGCACCCCCTTCTTTTCCAATTTTTAGAGAGGGGACAAGCCCCTATCCAGCTCTCCAATAAGGTGCATGACACATGGACAGATGTCCAAAGGGTCAAAGGTCAATGTTTGACCAAGTCAAAGGTACAAGAATTAGTAGGTGACAGAAAATGGCAGGTGTTTGTCTCAAATTTATCTTATAAATTAAGACAACCTTTTCTGACTTGGACAAGCCTCCAGTCAGACCATATGAAGGCCTACTGAGTTGAGCACAAACTCCTTTGGCTCAGTCAGGAGACAACTTATTTATGATAGTAAAAGAAGAACGTTAGGTTCAATCGAGTGCTAGCACGATTTTCCTTGAACCTAATTGAATCTCATTCAGATCAATTGAACTAGATCAGTTAGTCAATTGATGATCACCAGATTCAAACCCTTGTTTGTGTGACCCAGTTAGGTTCAGTTCTGTATGGTAATGGGATATGTCATGATCTCTATCATCGACATCATCGAAACTCCTTTCGATGGATCAGAACTCTTCTGATTCGAGACAGCTAGAATGATCGATCATCTAAATCATTCTAATTGCTCCCAAAATCCACCAGTGACACCTAGCAGTATATGGTGGCAACCCATCAGAGCTGAATGCGAACCTCTTGGTGCAGCTACCTGTGTGATTAAGTTCTTCTATCTTGAGCCCCGATCAGATTAGGGTTAAGGTGAACTCGTCAAACCCTAGTCTCTCTGTCATATGATGTAATCATTCGATTCAAGTCCAATGTGAAAATCTTAAATAGAAACTCTTTCTATTATTTCACTCTACCATGGCCATGGGCTTCATGGACTTGATTCTCATGATCATCATAGGGCTGCTCCTCTACCACCGAGGTAGATAGATTCCATCTTGATGCAATCCAGTTCCTACAATGAACATGCTATAGCCAACATACACCTCAGGGTTCCATATGGCTAGGAGACCGAGTAATGGTGTAGTCAAACTATAACACCCTCAAGGTGAACTGCCGATGCATCTCAGGTCAAAGAACCAGACACACTACTGCAGCATCGAGTCAGTCATTGACGAGAAGGTAGACTTCCTAATGACTACTCGAGGTGGTCACGCTCAGTGCCCTCGTTCTCTAACGAGTACCTGTACTCTCGCTCCGGTGTCTCCACACCGTAGACTCAAGACTCATCTACTAAAGAGAAGCGATTGTACACCAACCTTCCGGATCAATCACCATCCTCGTGATGATCCTATGGTCGGGAGCATTTTATGAGTTAATAATGATTATTCATGTCTTAAATTTTCAACTCTTGAAAATATGAATTATCATTACCATTAACTCAAAGGATGTATCACAGACACTAAATACACATATGTGATAGAAAATAACCCATTTTATTGATTTATAGTCAAAATTATAATTTTGCCCCTAGAAGTGTATTACAAGTGTCAGCCAATTCTGGCTTCTAGGGCACATATATCTAACAATCTCCCACTTGTCCTAAAGCCAATTGGCTACAAGTCTAAGTCCCATCTTCTCAAGGTGGGCTTCGATCTTCTGCTGGCCCAACGGCTTTGTAAGTGGGTCTGCCACATTATCTGCGGAGTTGACTCTCTTGACCTCAACGTAACCTTTCTCGAAGGTAATCGCGGATGAGGTGATATCGCCGCTCAATGTGCTTGGATTTCTGGTGAGACCTCGGCTCCTTAGCAAGGGCTATGGCGCCATTGTTGTCGCAGTATAAGAGGAATGGCATCTGATGGCATTACTCCAATTTCTGCAGCAAACTTCTTGTACCAGAATGCTTCCTTTGCAGCCTCTGATGCAGCGATATATTCTGCTTCCATGGTGGAATCTGCTATCACAGTTTGCTTGGAACTCTTCCAGCTGACAGCTCCACCATTGCACACAAACAGACTTCCAGATGTCGACTTTCGATCATCTATATCGGACATGAAGTCCGAGTCTGTGTATCCCTGGACTTGGAGTTCTCCGTTACCAAAGACCAACATCATATCCTTAGTTCTTCTCAAGTACTTAAGGATACATTTCACAGAAGTCCAGTGTTCTTCACCTGGATTTGACTGATATCTGCTTGTGACACTCACAGCATGGGCTATATCAGGTCGTGTACATAGCATGGCATACATGAGGCTCCCTATTGCAGAAGCATAAGGGATCTTGCTCATGCGTTCTATTTCCTCAGGTGTGCTAGGGGCACATCTTCTTGGAAAGATGAATACCATGTCTGAAGGGTATTAATCCCCTCTTAGAGTTTTCCATACTAAACCTCTTTAGTACTTCCTCTATGTACATCTTCTGTGAAAGTCCTAGCATCCTATTCGGTCTATCCCTATAGACCTTAATTCCTAGAATAAAGGATGCTTCACCTAGGTCTTTCATGGAGAATTCCTTGGACAACCACATTTTTGACTGATGTCAACATGGGAATATCATTCCCAATAAGGAGGATGTCATCCACGTACAATACGAGGAAGACAACAGCGCTCCCACTGACCTTTTTGAAAACACATGGTTCCTCTTCATTTTTGATGAAACCAAACTTTTTGATCACATCATTGAAACGAGTGTTCCAGCTCCGAGATGCTTGCTTAAGTCCATATATGGACCTTTGCAGCTTGCAAACCTTGTGATCAGTATCACTGGATGTGAAACCTAGCGGCTGTTCCATATAGATATCTTCCTCAAGATATCCATTTAAGGAATGCCGTTTTCACGTCCATTTGCCATATTTCATAATCGAAATAGGCTGCAACAGGCAAGCAATGTGCGGATGGATTTTAGCATAGCTACTGGGAAAAGGTATCCTGATAGTCAATGCCTTCGCGTTGACTATAACCTTTTGCCACTAGTCTAGCCTTGAATGTCTCCACATTCCCATCTGCACCAATCTTTCTCTTGAAGATCCATTTACACCCAATAGGTACTATACCTTCTGGTGGATCTACCAAGGTCCAGACTTGGTTTGAGTGCATCGAGTCAATTTCTGACTTCATTGCCTCTAAGCCATTTCTCGGAGTCGATATCTGATATCGCCTCGTTGTAGGTTTTGGGATCATCACCATGAGCACCATTACCTATGAGGAACATTTCCTCTACATCCTCTGAAATAATACCTAAGTATCTTTCAGGGGGATGGAAAACTCTTTCCGATCTACGAGGTGGAGGAGGTAGTGTTCTTATTGGCTCAACCTGATTTGGTTCCAATTGGTCCTTAGCTCGTTGCTACTTGTGAGACTTCTCATCAAGCTTAATCTGCTTTCCAATGCCGCTATCTTGAATAAACTATTTTTCAAGAAAGATGGCATGTCGACTCACAATCACATTGTGGTCTTCTGGAATGTAGAAATAGTATCCTAATGACTCTTTAGGATATCCTATGAATCGAGCTCTAAAGGACCTAAACTCTAACTTGTCCGCTTGTTGTCTTTTGACATGAGCCGGACAACCCCAAATTCTGAGATGACTCAGACTTGGTTTCTTACCGTGCCATATCTCATACGGTGTGGTAGGAACGGTTTTAGAGGGAAACCCTATTCAGTAGATAGAATTGAAGTTAACAATGAATGTCCCCAAAGAAAATCAGGGAGGTCTGTGAAGCTCATCATGGATCGAACCATATCCAATAGAGTCCGATTTCTCCATTCTGAAACCCCGTTGAGTTGAGGTGTTCCTGGTGGAGTCCATTGAGAGACTATGCCATTTTTCCTTGAGATAGTCTAGGAATTTCCCGGCTAAGGTATTCACCTCCTCGATCTGATCGAAGAACCTTAATGGGTTTTTCCAGTTTGTTTTTCTACTTCATGTCTGAATTCTTTGAACTTTTCAAAAGCTTCAGACTTGTGTCTCATAAGATACACATACCCATACCTAGACAGATCATCGGTAAAGGTAATGAAGTAGACAAAATTGCCTCTAGCCGGCACATCAAATGGGCCGCACACATCAGTATGTACTAGGGCAAGGAGATCTGTGGCCCTCTCCCCATGTCCAACAAAAGGGAGTTTAGTCATTTTGCCTTGAAGACAAGATTCACAAGTTGGATATGACTCAAAAGTCAATGGACTCAATAGCCCATTTTTCTCCAATTTGTTGAATCCTATCTTCTGCTATATGACCTAATCTCAGGTGCCATAGATATCTATCATTTGGACTATCCCTAGGTCGTTTGATTTTATGCATTCACGTTTTGCTCGATAGTTAAAAATAGGTACATCAATATGTAACTGATAAAGACCATTAATAAGAAAACCATTTGCAATTTTATTTCTTTCATAAAGAATGTTACAATGGTCCTTAAAGAAGGTAATCACATAGCCTTCTTGTGCTAAGCATGAAACAGAAATCAAATTCCTGCTAGCTGCAGGCACATAATAACAGTCTTTCAAAACTAAGTCTAAACCAGATGGTAATCGAAGAGGGTATGTTCCCACGGCTACTGCAGCAACTCTTGCTCCATTACCGATGCGTAGGATCATGTCTCCATCCCTCAGCCTCCTGCTATCCTCAAGACCCTGCATAGAAGTGCACAGATGAGCACTAGAACCAGAGTCAAGCACCCAACTGGATGCAGAAGAAACCGTAAGGTTAGACTCAATAACGAGCATACCTCCAGAAGGACCTTCCTTCTTGTTCTTCAGGGTGGCCAGGTAAGTAGGGCAGTTCCGCTTCCAATGGCCGTCGCTGTTGCAATGGAAACACTTTCCTTTGACATCGGCCTTCTTTTTCGGCTCTGCCTTCTTCTTCTTTCCATCCTTCCACCTTTTGCTTTTTCACAGACTTCTTTTTCTTTCCATAAGACTTTCTTTTGGAAGAAGTCCATTCCATAGCAAGAACTGAGCCTTTAGAACCTTTCATAGAAAGCTCAGCGGTGAACCAGCATATTCATTAAGTTCGGCCAAGGAATTTTGAAGTTTATGCATGTGGTAATTCATGATGAATTGCCCATATGCATCAGTCAAGGATTGCAGAATTAATATCATTCTGCAGATCCAAGTCTAACTTCACACCGAGCTTCTCAAGCTCTTCCATGTCTTTGATCATCATCAGACAGTGATCTTGGACTGACTGCCCATCACGCATCTTAGCCTTAAAAAGTCGTTTAGTGACTTGATACTTTGGCTGCACGACTCTGTTCACCAAACATCTCCTGTAGGTGAGCCAACATTTGGCGAGCAGTCCTGATATCTTCATATTGGCGCTGGAGCTCATCGAACATCGAGCCCAACATGTAGTATCTGGCCTTATTATCTTCGTCAATCCAGTTATCCAGAGACGCTCTCTGTTCAGCAGATGGACGAGTTGGTAAGGTAGGAGGGTCCTGATCCAATACATGAGTTAACTTCTCGGAATCCAAAATGATTTTGAAGTTTCTGAGCCAATCATTGTAATTTGGTTCAATCAGTCTATGGGTGTCCAGAATTCGTGCTAGTGGGTTGGATGCAGACATCTTCCTGTAGAGAGTCAAAGTTTCTAGTTAGATATTGTAATTAAGACTTAACCAATTTATTTAGAATTTTATTTTTAAACAAATTAGCTCCCACTATTTTCTCGGATCTCCTACACTCCCTCTGTAGAGATGCAAAAATCTCCATGATTACTGAATTTCTAGTGGGTGGTGCGGTCCCACCAACTGACTCATCACCTCACCTAACAGTTATTGGTGATGGGTTAGCCAATGAGTGAACAACTCTTGTTCAATGATTCTCTAATCATGGTGCACCCAAACTTGGTCTCTAATTCATGAATCTCACCGTGTTCCGAAATATTGATCCACTCCTTAGTTAAGTCAGACCCACCATTTGCACAGATTGGATTTCCTAATTGAGTCTCTCACCGTATCCAGAATATTGAGCCCAATCCATCCTCCAGCCCATAGCATCCAATGCCTAATAGACATGGTTGCATCTTTCCGGTGCAACTGAGCCACTGTATCCAGCCGAGAATAATCAACCCCGGGAAGGGCCCGCACATCTACAATGGTGGAAGACCTCATGACTTAATCTTTTCTTAGGGAGAATTGATTTAGGTCTCATTAAACTAGACTTGACATAGTCATAACAATTATGACTAACCTAGTGGCATGGGTTAGCTCGGATTATTGACCACCTCAGATCAGAACTGAGTCAACAAACATGGCCAGGTAAGTGAGACCATTAACTCGACATTGTTAGATATATGTGCCCTAGAAGCCAGAATTGGCTGACACTTGTAATACACTTCTAGGGGCAAAATTATAATTTTGACTATAATTCAATGAAATGGGTTATTTTCTATCACACATGTGTATTTAGTGTCTGTGATACATCCTTTGAGTTAATGGTAATGATAATTCATATTTTCAAGAGTTGAAAATTTAAGACATGAATAATCATTATTAACTCATAAACAGCTCCCGACCATAGGATCATCACGAGGATGGTGATTGATCCGGAAGGTTGGTGTACGATCGCTTCTCTTTAGTAGATGAGTCTTGAGTCTACGGTGTGGAGACACCGGAGCGAGAGTACAGGTACTCGTTAGAGAACGAGGGCACTGAGCGTGACCACCTCGAGTAGTCATTAGGAAGTCTACCTTCTCGTCAATGACTGACTCGATGCTGCAGTAGTGTGTCTGGTTCTTTGACCTGAGATGCATCGGCAGTTCACCTTGAGGGTGTTATAGTTTGACTACACCATTACTCGGTCTCCTAGCCATATGGAACCCTGAGGTGTATGTTGGCTATAGCATGTTCATTGTAGGAACTGGATTGCATCAAGATGGAATCTATCTACCTCGGTGGTAGAGGAGTAGCCCTATGATGATCATGAGAATCAAGTCCAGAAATCCATGGCCATGGTAGAGTGAAATAATAGAAAGAGTTTCTATTTAGATTTTCACATTGGACTCGAATCGAATGATTACATCATATGACAGAGACTAGGGTTTGACGAGTTCACCTTAACCCTAATCTGATCGGGGCTCAAGATAGAAGAACTGAATCACACAGGTAGCTGCACCAAGAGGTTCGCATTCAGCTCTGATGGGTTGCCACCATATACTGCTAGGTGTCACTGGTGGATTTTGGGAGCAATTAGAATGATTTAGATGATCGATCATTCTAGCTGTTCGAATCAGAAGAGTTCTGATCCATCGAAAGGAGTTTCGATGATGTCTATGATAGAGATCATGACATATCCCATTACCATACAGAACTGAACCTAACTGGGTCACACAAACAAGGGTTTGAATCTGGTGATCATCAATTGAACTGATCTAGTTCAATTGATCTGAATGAGATTCAATTAGGTTCAAGGAAATCGTGCTAGCACTCGATTGAACCTAACGTTCTTCTTTTACTATCATAAATAAGTTGTCCTGACTGAGCCAAAGGAGTTTGTGCTCAATCAGAGGCCTTCATATGGTCTGACTGGAGGTTGTCCAAGTCAGAATAGGTTGTCTTATTTGTAAGACATTACCTGCCATTTTTGGTCACCTGCCATTTCTTGTTCTTTGACTTTGGTCAAAAGTCTACCTTTGACTGGTCAAACGTTGACCATTGACCCTTTGACTTTTGACCACATGTCATGCACCTATTGGAGAGCTGGTGGGGGCCTGTCCCCCTGCCAGAACCTGGCAAGGAGAAGGGCGCACGCCAAGGGTGGCGTGAGCCCAAGTAGGAGGCGCCTAGGAGTCCTTGTTGGACAAGGACTCCACCTCCCTTTTGGATTCCAATCAGAGTTCTACTAAGAATCCAGTTTGACTGGTCTTAGGCGCCCTCTAAGGAGGAATCCAGGGGTCTCTATTCCAACCAATCAGATTTAGATCTGATTTCACAAAGGGTTGTGATTGGTTGAGAGGAAGAGGAGTTGGATCACAAGAGGTCTATAAATAAGACCCTGCGCCCAACCCTAATTCAAAGTGAATGCAATTCAATTGAGAAACCCCACGCCCCAAGGCTGCCTCTCCCCTCCTTCTCCATGCCATAGTCTCTTCTCCCCTTGCTCTCCACGTCCAAAAGAGTTTTGGACTTAGGTTGGTGCGATTCAGATCAAGGAAAGGCGATCAAAAGCAAGAAGGCTGCGCTGCTGCAAAAGGACGACTGCAGATCTTCAAAAGAGTTTTGAAGATCCTCCAGATCAGATCCAGATCTGATTTTTGGAGGTGTGATAGAGAAGAAGAGGATCTCCAGATCCAACCCGAGTGGATACCGGTAGAGGCCAGGCGCTTGCGTGGCTAGATCCAGAACCTTCCGCTGCAATCAGGATCATCTACAGGGTAATAGGATTACCCAAATCAGGTAAATTAAATTTGATTTAATTTATCTTATTTTATTTTATTTATTAAAATAATAAGAATCAGATCTAAAATATATCAAGATCTGATTGAGATCAAGAGAAAATTTTTGAAATATATCTCTTGATCTAATCAGATCTGGACGAACCTGGACCGGGAAATCAGGATTTCCCTTCAACTGGTATCAGAGCCATGGTTCTAAATTGTTTAGATCTGATTTTAATTTTATTTTAATTAGAAAATAAAGTGATTTTAGATGTCACATGAGATGTGATCAGATCTGAAATCAGAAAAAATTAAAATTAAATGATTTGGATCTAAGATTATGAAGATATGCATGACTAGTTCTAGAAATAGAATAGTTCTATAGAATAGTTTTGCATGTCTTTTGATTTAATCTGATTAAATCATATTTTAGATCTTCTTATTTACTATTTTTTGATATTATAAGTGTTATAATAACATCTGATAAAATAGCAAATAAAAATTATTTAATTTTAAATATCATATGAGATATGATTGATGCATGTCTAGACTAGTTGTAGAATAGTTCTACATAATTGTCTAGATTAGAATTTATTTTGATTAGATCAATTTAAATCTAATTTTTTAGATTATTATGAGATAATTTAGATCTGAAAACATGCATGATTCGATACATGAGATGTATGCAAAATATGCCATGATTAGATCTAAATTTGTATATGAGATATATGATATAGATCTATAAACTGTTTTGTAGTATTGCATGTTCCTGATTAAGGCGTTCCTCTTGGCCGTCCGGTCATAAGAACGAAGAAGGGTTTAAAGGCCCTCTCTTCCCATTCGATGGGGTGTTCTTATGATGTGTAGGGGTGCTGCGTGTTCGTCCTTAATCAGAAACCCAAAACTTACTTTCTGCAAAACCCTAGATCCTGAAACCCTAGGATTTATTGTGCATATTTTGTTTATGAACCCTAACTTAATTAAGAATTAAGTTTATGGAATATTAATTAGGTCTAAAATTGAGAATTTCAGATCTAAGACATATTCATAATACTGGGTTCGGGCTTGGGTAGCTCAATTAGGTCTAAGCGGTTGATCAAACCGAATCAAGAGTTGGTTAGATGGGATCAACAATGCTTAAATTGACCAGCCTAATAGGATTAAGTCTGGGTCAAGATCGAGTCACGATCAAGCAAGACCTAATTAGGCTCAGAGGTTAGAGTCTGGATTGTAGGCTAACCCAATTGGTTCTGACTCAACAATTTGGTGTCTAAGGTAAGTTTGGCACAGACGACCGACTGGTTTTTAATTGGAAGCTACTCGACCTGAATGCGTTCTTGTACGAGTTAATGGCATATTCCTTCCACCGGTCTCACTTACCTGGCCATATCTGTTGACACAGTTCTGATCTGAGGTGGTCAATAATCCGAGCTAACCCATGCCACTAGGTTAGTCATAATTGTTATGACTAAGCCAAGTCTAGTTTAATGAGACCTGAATCAATTCTCCCTAAGAAAAGATTAAGTCTGAGGTCTTCCACCATTGTAGATGTGCGGGCCCTTCCCGGGGTTGATTGTTCTCGGCTGGATACAGTGGCTCAGTTGCACCGGAAAGATGCAACCATGTCTATTAGGCATTGGATGCTATGGGCTGGAGGATGAGTTGGGCTCAATATTTCGGATACGGTGAGAGACTCAATTAGGAACCCAGTCTATGCAAATGGTGGGTCTGACTTAACTAAGGAGTGGATCAATATTCCGGATACGGTGAGATTCATGAATTAGAGACCAAGTTTGGGTGCACCATGATTAGAGAATCATTGAACAAGAGTTGTTCACTCATTGGCTAACCCATCACCAATAACTGTTAGGTGAGGTGATGAGTCAGTTGGTGAGACCGCACCACCCACTAGAAATCATTAATCGCGGAGATTTTCGCATCTCTACAGAGGGAGTGTAGGGATCCGAGAAAATAGTGGGAGCTAATTTGTTTAAAAATAAAATCCCTAAACAAATTGGTCAAGTCAAAATTACAGTATCTAACTAGAATCTTTGACTCTCTACAGGAAAATGTCTGCGTCCAACCCATTGGCACGTATCCTGGACACACATAGACTGACTGGACCCAATTATAAAGATTGGCTCAGGAACTACAAAATTATTTTGGGTTCAGAGAAGTTAACCCATGTTTTGGACCAGGACCCTCCCACCTTACCAGCCCGTCCATCCACTTGAACAGAGAGCGTCTCTGGAAAAATGGATTGACGAAGACAATAAGGCCAGATACTTACATGTTGGGCTCGATGTCTGATGAGCTCCAGCGCCAACATGAAGATATCGGGACTGCTCGCCAAATGTTGGCTCACCTACAGGAGATGTTTGGTGAACAGAGTCGCGCAGCCAAATATCAAGTCACAAAATGACTTTTTAAGGCTAAGATGCGTGATGGGCAGTCAGTCCAAGATCACTGTCTGACAATGATCAAGGACATGGAAGAGCTTGAGAAGCTCGGTGTGAAGTTGGACTTGGACTTGCAGAACGATATTATTCTGCAATCCTTGACTGATGCATATGGGCAATTCATCATGAATTACCACATGCATAAACTTCAAAATTCCTTGGCCGAGTTGAATGAATATGCTGGTTACCGCTGAGCTTTCTATGAAAGGTTCTAAAGGCTCAGTTCTTGCTATGGAACGGACTTCTTCCAAAAGAAAGTCTTATGGAAAGAAAAAGAAGTCTGTGAAAAAGCAAAAGGTGGAAGGATCAAAGAAGAAGAAGGCAGAATCCGAAGAAAAAGGTCGATGGCAAAGGAAAGTGTTTCCATTGCAACAGCGACGGCCATTGGAAGCGGAACTGCCCTACTTACCTGGCCACCCTAAAGAACAAGAAGGAAGGTCCTTCTGGAGGTATGCTCGTTATTGAGTCTAACCTTACGGTTTCTTCTGCATCCAGTTGGGTGCTTGACTCTGGTTCTAGTGCTCATCTGTGCACTTCTATGCAGGGTCTTGAGGATAGCAGGAGGCTGAGGGATGGAGACATGATCCTACGCGTCGGTAATGGAGCAAGAGTTGCTGCAGTAGCCGTGGGAACATACCCTCTTCGATTACCATCTGGTTTAGACTTAGTTTTAAAAGACTGTTATTATGTGCCTGCAGCTAGCAGGAATTTGATTTCTGTTTCATGCTTAGCACAAGAAGGTTATGTGATCACCTTCTTTAAGGACCATTGTAACATTCTTTATGAAAGAAATAAAATTGCAAATGGTTTCCTTGTTAATGGTCTTTATCAGTTGCATATTGATGTACCTATTTTAACTATCGAGCAAAACGTGAATGCCAAACGACCTAGGGATAGTCCAAACGACAGATATCTATGGCACCTGAGATTAGGTCATATAGCAGAAGATAGGATTAACAAATTGGAGAAAAATGGGCTATTGAGTCCATTGACTTTTGAGTCATATCCAACTTGTGAATCTTGTCTTCAAGGCAAAATGACTAAACTCCCTTTTGTTGGACATGGGGAGAGGGCCACAGATCTCCTTGCCCTAGTACATACTGATGTGTGCGGCCCATTCGATGTGCCGGCTAGAGGCAATTTTGTCTACTTCATTACCTTTACCGATGATCT
>QRFJ01007132.1:0-26941 GCA_006176705.1 Cocos nucifera
TTGGACCGTTTGATCAACATCGCACGGCCAGAATTATTCAGATCATAGTTTGAATTGTTTTAGGAGTCTAAAATCGAGTTTTGGATGGATTTTGGAGACTTCATCTATAAAAAGCCCTGTTGCCGTGAGAAAAAAAAAAAAAAAAGAAAAAGGGAAAAACAGAGAAAATCAGTGAGAGAAAGAAAAACAGGGAAGAAAGGAGAATCAGAGAGAAAACAGAGAGAGACGGGAAGAAGGAAAAGAAAGAAAGAGAGAGAGGAAGAAAGAGAGAGGAGATATCAAGGAGCCTCTTCTTCTTCACCAAGTTCTCCGCATCAAGAGCAACAGATAATCAATTTCAGCAATCAAACAGTCTAATTTCTTCATGCTTTTTATTTTATTTACTATTTTTAAATTTGTTATCATGAACTAAATTTTATTTTACTAAGGCTAAGGTGTAGCCACTCTTTTGATGCAATATTCAGTATAATTTATTTTTAAATTTTATTCATGAGGAGTATATAAATCTGATCTTAATGCTTTTAGATTACTGGCCATCTTCTAATTGATCTGATGAACATAGATGTTACGGACCAAGTACATCTATGTTAATGCTTCTTGATTATATACCTTGTATTATGAATCAAATTAGAATTCATATGCATGCGGAAATTTTAGTGCGCTTTGGACGCAGCGTATTTTAATTAGAGGGTTTCACAAAACCTAATGCATTAATATTTATTTAAATTACACTTGGATCAAAGGGTAATTAATAAATATTAATAGATTTGCTATGCCTGGACCAAAGGGTAGTGAATAAATTAGGAGACTCCACCGTCACATGAAATAAAATTAATCTAAAAACCTGAATATCGTATTGATTGAGTTGGTGAACCGATTGCCTTAGTAATCCATTGCTCTTGAATTTAAAACCTCAATAATTTACACTCTCTCTATTTAATAAAAAAAAAATTTAATTATTTTAATTATTTTTTTTTAATTTTTTTTTATTCTCATAAATCGATCTTCTAAATAAAGCATAGGAAAGAGCTTTTCAGTACTTGTTTTCCAATCCTCTAGGGACGATACTCTACTCATTCACTTTATTACTTGATCGACTGGTGCACTTGCCATAGCTATAAATTAGCACGCATCAAGTTTTTGGCGCCGTTGCCGGGGATTGAGTTTAAAACAATATTGAAATTTTGATCCTAGCTTTACTTTAGAAATTTATTTTTAATTTTATTATTTAAAAAAAAAAAAAAAATTGTTGTTCATTGCATGACACGTACTGGACATAGTAACTTACTACCTTTAGATCCAGAAATTGAAAGAACTATTAGAAGATTACAGCAAGAGAGAAACATGGCAGCTGAAGATCCTAACGACATCAATCTAGGATTGGATATGGCGACTGAAGGACAGCATGAAGCTATTCGACCAGTATATCGATCATTAAATGATTATATTACACCATCTGTAGCCGATGCAGCTTCGAGCATCAGGAGACCGCCTGTACGAGCAAACAACTTCGAAATAAAACCGGCGATGATCCAGATGATTCAATCAACTGTCCAATTCAGTGGACACGTGCATGATGATCCGAATGCCCATATTTCTAATTTTCTTGAACTTTGCGATACTTTTAAAATTAATGGGGTGTCGGATGATGCTATTAGATTAAGGTTATTTCCTTTCTCTTTACGGGATAAAGCTAAAAATTGGCTTCATTCTCTTCCGGCAGGTTCTATCACAACTTGGGATGTCCTAGCCCAAAAATTTTTAGCCAAGTACTTTCCACCTTCCAAGACTGCTAAGATGCGCAACGATATCACTTCCTTTATGCAGATGGACATGGAGACACTATATGAGGCTTGGGAACGTTTCAAGGAATTATTGAGGAGATGTCCACATCATCAACTACCCGTATGGCTTCAGGTACAAACTTTCTATAATGGTTTATCTCCTACTAATCGTTCTATGATTGATGCAGCAGCAGGAGGAACCATTAACCGAAAAACAGAGGAAGAAGCATTCGATCTAATCGATGAGATGGCATCAAATAGCTATCAATGGCAGACAGAGCGCATGATGCCAAAAAGACTAGCAGCTGTGCAGGGAGTAGATTGCGTGCCAACCTTACTAGCTGAAATTGCAGCCCTCAGAGCCGAAGTCAACAACTTAAAGGGAACAGCTATGCATGTTCAGAGCATTACTTGTGATCTGTGTGGAGGAGGACATGATACGAATAATTGCCAGACAGGTAATCCTTTTGCTAAAACAACTGAAACAGCTAATTATATTGGTAATTTTTTCAGGCCGCAACAAAACAATCCCTACTCCAACACATACAATCAAGGGTGGAGACAGCATCCAAATTTCTCATGGAGCAATCAAAATGCAGCACAACAACCACCCCCGGGATTCCAAGTACCTGAAAAGAAGTCTAACATGGAAGAGCTAATGGTCAAATTCATACAAAACCAAGAAGCAACTTTAAAAAATTTGGAAGTCAAACTTAGGCAGGACCAAACAGCAGCAATTCGAAACTTGGAGATGCAAATAGGTCAAATGGCTAAGATAATCTCCGAGAGACCTCAAGGATCCTTGCCAAGCAATACGGAGACAAATCCAAGGGAGCAAGTCAATGCTATCACCCTAAGAAGTGGTACAAAGCTGGAGGAGCCACATCAGAAGAATGAGACCGAAGAGCCAACTACAAATAAAGAACCATCAACTCAAACTCGTCAGTCACCAAAACAACCAGCAGATGGATGGTCTCCAGGTATACGGTTTGCTGATCCAAATGTGAAGCCCTACGTGCCGCCACTGCCATTCCCAGAAAGACAAATACAGCATCCAGATAAGGAATTTTCTAACTTTTTCAAAATTTTAAAGAATTTACATATTAATATTCCTTTTGTAGATGCTATTACTCAAATGCCCAGGTATGCCAAGTTTCTCAAAGAAATCTTAACAAATAAGAAAAAGCTGAAAGAGCATGAGAGAATAAATTTGAATGAAGAATGCTCAGCAATACTTCAAAATAAATTACCACAGAAGCTAAAAGATCCAGGGAGTTTTACTATCCCTTGCATTATTGGTGATTGTAGTTTTGATAAAGTTTTATGTGATTTAGGAGCAAGCATTAACCTCATGCCTTTTTCTATTTTCAAAAAGCTGGGTCTAGGAGAACCAAAGCCTACCACTATTACTCTTCAATTAGCCGACAGATCCATTAAATATCCAAAGAGGTATAGTGGAGGATGTCTTGGTAAAGGTAAACAAGTTTATTTTCCCTGTTGATTTTATTGTTCTTGATATGGAAGAAGATTATGATGTACCCCTTATTTTAGGGAGACCCTTTTTAGCTACTGGAGGAGCTTTAATAGATATTCAACAAGGAAAATTAATTCTTAGAGTCCAAGATGAACAAGTTACTTTTAATGTTTTTAAAGATATTAAACATCCTGATAATCAAACTTGTTTTCTAATTGACATTATTGACAATCCATTATATGAGAATTCTGTAGAAAATAAGTTTGAGACTATAAAAGCAAGCAATGTCAAATTGAAAGAGGATTCGATCAAACATGAAAGTATTCCAATTGAAGTGGCACCAGATTGATCCACTTTAGAATTCAAAGAAAGTCAAGCTGAAGACTATAAATCAGAACTACTAGATAGGTTGTTTCTTTTCTTTTTAGT
The DNA here is from genome assembly GCA_006176705.1 of Cocos nucifera. NCBI lineage: Eukaryota > Viridiplantae > Streptophyta > Magnoliopsida > Arecales > Arecaceae > Cocos > Cocos nucifera. Next base: position 3,688 of record QRFJ01007132.1, read on the forward strand.
TTGGATCATTTTTTTTTATTTTTTTTTAGTAATTTGTTGTTGCACTTTTACTGCTCTGGTGTATATTTTCAATTTTACAGAAAAATCAATGAGAACTCAAGCAAAATTTCAAAGCTCCAAAGAACCAGATTGAGCCAAATCAGGTGTATTCTTTCCTATCCTTTATTACATCCTTTATTTTTCTTTCTCCTTTTAAAATAATATAGAATAATATAAAAAATAAAAAATTAAATAAAAAAAAAAAAAAATCATGTGTTCAAGAAGAAAATCTTGAGCAAAGATAAACTGGATAAGTGATAAAAGATAGAATTATTTGCTAATGAATGTAATGAGTTAAAGAAGTAGATTAGTTGGTCAACTTTTAACAGCCTACTTAGGTCATTAAAAGATTATTAGCACTTTTTATTGCACATGCACACTAACAAGGCAAAGTAGGTATTGATTATAAGGCCAACTGAAGATTCAATTATCACTGAAAATTGGTAATTAATATACATTCTAATCAAAGAAACTTGAATTTAAGGAAAGAGCTACCTGCCTATAAATAAAGTGCAAAAGACAGAGTATATGTGGATTGCCCAAAGCCTAGTAACTGGGTCTCTGCACCTAGGTCAAGTGTGGAAATTCACGTAAAACGGTAAAGGGAAGGCCAGGATGCTCAGCAAAAAAAAAAAAAAAAAAAAAAAAAAAAAAAAAAAGGCAGTGTGAAAGCTACCTTAATTCATGAGTATAAAATTGAGAATGTATAGAAAATTGACCAAAATAAGTGATAAGAGAGGATACTTTTGTTCTTCTAGTTTAATACTGAAATGCTAAAGTTAGTCATCACGAACATAAGTGCTATAGATCTTTGATGTACTCTAAGAAAGTTTTTAATTGTATTGACTAAAAAATTTGCTTCCGAAGCTCAATGCTTAGTTAGCAATATTTTCTAAACTTTTTGATCTTTAATCCAAGATTTTATCTCTGTGATAAATAATTTTATTAAAATATGGTATTAAATAAAACATTGCTAAGGGACTAGCAATGAATAAGTTGGGGGGTGTGATAAGTAGTAAAAATATACTAATAAAAGTATTAAATTATAAAATAAATTAAAATATTTTATTAAAAATTGATACTTTTATTAATCTTATGCAGGAAAGAAGGCTACCAATGTGAAGATCTCATTTTTCTGATTCAGATGAAATAAATTTCAGGCAAAACGGACTTCAAACGAGCCCAGAATCGAATTTCAAAAAAAAAAAAAAAAAAAAAAAAAACCGCTGACGCAACGCTGACGTCAGGATGACGTCAGCATTTTTCGCGGCGTACGGTGGACCAACCGAAGGGTATTTCAGGAATTTCACAGACGGAGGCGCGCTCTGATTGGTTGAAGAACGCGGCGGTCCACGCAACACCGGGCTCGCGCACGGTCCACGGAGGGCAATTTGGGAATTCTGGCTGATCCAACGGGCGGTTTTCACTGAATCTTGATCGGACGGACGAGAAGAAGGCGCTGATGGACGGCATCCGCAGCTCCCGGTCGAGATCCAACGGCCGAGATTCATCCCGACTGAAACTAAAGGTCTGAAGGCTGATTTCAACGAGATCGGACGGCCCAGATTCAATCCATTGGATGATCCAACGGCTGATATTAAATCCGACTTGATCTGGGTTATTTTAACGGGTTTTTGAGTAGTTTTTGGACCGTTTGATCAACATCGCACGGCCAGAATTATTCAGATCATAGTTTGAATTGTTTTAGGAGTCTAAAATCGAGTTTTGGATGGATTTTGGAGACTTCATCTATAAAAAGCCCTGTTGCCGTGAGAAAAAAAAAAAAAAAAAAAAAGAAAAAGGGAAAAACAGAGAAAATCAGTGAGAGAAAGAAAAACAGGGAAGAAAGGAGAATCAGAGAGAAAACAGAGAGAGACGGGAAGAAGGAAAAGAAAGAAAGAGAGAGAGGAAGAAAGAGAGAGGAGATATCAAGGAGCCTCTTCTTCTTCACCAAGTTCTCCGCATCAAGAGCAACAGATAATCAATTTCAGCAATCAAACAGTCTAATTTCTTCATGCTTTTTATTTTATTTACTGTTTTTAAATTTGTTATCATGAACTAAATTTTATTTTACTAAGGCTAAGGTGTAGCCACTCTTTTGATGCAATATTCAGTATAATTTATTTTTAAATTTTATTCATGAGGAGTATATAAATCTGATCTTAATGCTTTTAGATTACTGGCCATCTTCTAATTGATCTGATGAACATAGATGTTACGGACCAAGTACATCTATGTTAATGCTTCTTGATTATATACCTTGTATTATGAATCAAATTAGAATTCATATGCATGCGGAAATTTTAGTGCGCTTTGGACGCAGCGTATTTTAATTAGAGGGTTTCACAAAACCTAATGCATTAATATTTATTTAAATTACACTTGGATCAAAGGGTAATTAATAAATATTAATAGATTTGCTATGCCTGGACCAAAGGGTAGTGAATAAATTAGGAGACTCCACCGTCACATGAAATAAAATTAATCTAAAAACCTGAATATCGTATTGATTGAGTTGGTGAACCGATTGCCTTAGTAATCCATTGCTCTTGAATTTAAAACCTCAATAATTTACACTCTCTCTATTTAATAAAAAAAAAATTTAATTATTTTAATTATTTTTTTTTAATTTTTTTTTATTCTCATAAATCGATCTTCTAAATAAAGCATAGGAAAGAGCTTTTCAGTACTTGTTTTCCAATCCTCTAGGGACGATACTCTACTCATTCACTTTATTACTTGATCGACTGGTGCACTTGCCATAGCTATAAATTAGCACGCATCAACCTCAAAAGAGGCGAATCGAGAAAGCTGATTAGATCAAGAGATATATTTCAAAAATTTTCTCTTGATCTCAATCAGATCTTGATATGTTTCAGATCTGATTCTTATTATTTTAATAAATAAAATAAAATAAGATAAATTAAATCAAATTTAATTTACCTGATTTGGGTAATCCTATTACCCTGTAGATGATCCTGATTGCAGCGGAAGGTTCTGGATCTTAGCCACGCAAGCGCCTGGCCTCTACCGGTATCCACTCGGGTTGGATCTGGAGATCCTCTTCTTCTCTATCACACCTCCAAAAATCAGATCTGGATCTGATCTGGAGGATCTTCAAAACTCTTTTGAAGATCTGCAGTCGTCCTTTTGCAGCAGCGCAGCCTTCTTGCTTTTGATCGCCTTTTCCTTGATCTGAATCGCACCAACCTAAAGTCCAAAACACTTTTGGACGTGGAGAGCAAGGGGAGAAGAGACTATGGCATGGAGAAGGAGGGGAGAGGCAGCCTTGGGGCGTGGGGTTTCTCAATTGCATTCACTTAGGATTAGGGTTGGGCGCAGGGTCTTATTTATAGACCTCTTGTGATCCAACTCCTCTTCCTCTCAACCAATCACAACCCTTTGTGAAATCAGATCTAAATCTGATTGGTTGGAATAGAGACCCCTGGATTCCTCCTTAGAGGGCGCCTAAGACCAGTCAAACTGGATTCTTAGTAGAACTCTAATTGGAATCCAAAAGGGAGGTGGAGTCCTTGTCCAACAAGGACTCCTAGGCGCCTCCTACTTGGGCTCACGCCACCCTTGGCGTGCGCCCTTCTCCTTGCCAGGTTCTGGCAGGGGGACAGGCCCCCACCAGCTCTCCAATAGGTGCATGACATGTGGTCAAAAGTCAAAGGGTCAATGGTCAACGTTTGACCAGTCAAAGGTAGACTTTTGACCAAAGTCAAAGAACAAGAAATGGCAGGTGACCAAAAATGGCAGGTAATGTCTTACAAATAAGACAACCTATTCTGACTTGGACAACCTCCAGTCAGACCATATGAAGGCCTCTGATTGAGCACAAACTCCTTTGGCTCAGTCAGGACAACTTATTTATGATAGTAAAAGAAGAACGTTAGGTTCAATCGAGTGCTAGCACGATTTCCTTGAACCTAATTGAATCTCATTCAGATCAATTGAACTAGATCAGTTCAATTGATGATCACCAGATTCAAACCCTTGTTTGTGTGACCCAGTTAGGTTCAGTTCTGTATGGTAATGGGATATGTCATGATCTCTATCATAGACATCATCGAAACTCCTTTCGATGGATCAGAACTCTTCTGATTCGAACAGCTAGAATGATCGATCATCTAAATCATTCTAATTGCTCCCAAAATCCACCAGTGACACCTAGCAGTATATGGTGGCAACCCATCAGAGCTGAATGTGAACCTCTTGGTGCAGCTACCTGTGTGATTAAGTTCTTCTATCTTGAGCCCCGATCAGATTAGGGTTAAGGTGAACTCGTCAAACCCTAGTCTCTGTCATATGATGTAATCATTCGATTCGAGTCCAATGTGAAAATCTAAATAGAAACTCTTTCTATTATTTCACTCTGCCATGGCCATGGGCTTCAGGACTTGATTCTCATGATTATCATAGGGCTGCTCCTCTACCACCGAGGTAGATAGATCCCATCTTGATGCAATCCAGTTCCTACAAATGAACATGTCACAGCCAACATACACCTCAGGGTTCCATATGGCTAGGAGACCGAGTAATGGTGTAGTCAAACTATAACACCCTCAAGGTGAACTGCCGATGCATCTCAGGTCAAAGAACCAGACACACTACTGCAGCATCGAGTCAGTCATTGACGAGAAGGTAGACTTCCTAATGACTACTCGAGGTGGTCACGCTCAGTGCCCTCGTTCTCTAACGAGTACCTGTACTCTCGCTCCGGTGTCTCCACACCGTAGACTCAAGACTCATCTACTAAAGAGAAGCGATCGTACACCAACCTTCCGGATCAATCACCATCCTCGTGATGATCCTATGGTCGGGAGCTGTTTATGAGTTAATAATGATTATTCATGTCTTAAATTTTCAACTCTTGAAAATATGAATTATCATTATCATTAACTCAAAGGATGTATCACAGACACTAAATACACAGGTGTGATAGAAAATAACCCATTTTATAAATTATAGTCAAAATTACAATTTTGCCCCTAGAAGTGTATTACAAGTGTCAGCCAATTCTGGCTTCTAGGGCACATATAGAAAAGGGTATATGCCATGATTTGGGCTTATCTGGTAGATGAGGTGCTGTATGGCATGTTAAAGGAGAAGACATCCAAGGGTTTGTGGTCTAGGTTACATCAGTTGTACATGGAGAAGAATATGTACAATAAGTTGGTACTGAAAAAGCAACTGTACATCCTTTGGATGCAAGAGAGCGAGGATGTTGTGGGGTATATTCAACGGTTTGATCGGATGAGTATGGATTTAATCAACATTGGGGTGGATCTCGAAGAGGAGGATAAAAGTTTATTGCGGCTATGTTTGCTATCCAGGAGCTTTGATCAATTGGTGATGACATTGCTGTATGGTAAATAGATGCTGGTGTACGAGGAGATCGTATCAGTGCTAAGATCCAACGAGTAGCGAAAATGGATGACGAAGAGAGAGATCTTCTAGGAGGGTCTCATGATTTCAGAGAGGCCCAAGCAAGAAAAGAAGAAGGGTTAGCGAAGGGGCAGCAAGGGATCCAAGAGATGCTTCAAGTGTGGTGAAGCAAGATACTTTAAGCGAGAATATCCACTTTGAAAGAAGTGCAAGAGAGAAGAAAACTTAGATTTTATCAATTTCATCACTACAAGTGAAGAATCGGATGAGCTCTTGGTGGTCTTGGAGAAGCCCGTGGTGTGTGGTGTATCTGAGATGATTTTGAACAGGCCTGCGGAGTACGGAGGGTCCAAAGGGATAGCGATGATGTCTGAGGCACAGCGGCAGACTTAGTAGTACAGCATTGAGTGGTTGTCCTCAGGGGATTGATTATATAGTCGACTTCTATGGAATTAGGAGGAATTTGGTTTCAAGTAGAGCACCAGGTAGAGGTGGCTTCATAGATGGAGAGAGATGTGACACCAATTTAGAGTAGAGGGGTGCAGGAGGACCAATATCCTAGCACCAACATCAAAGATGCATAATTCTAGGTGCAGTAGCATGTGTGGAAGGACAGGCGAAGTTCTAAGAAAATCATGTCAGGATATGCAGTAGGTGCCAGCATAGGATTGCTATGAATTCTCTAAGAAAGTCCAAGATAGTTGATGCGGCTGCCAAGCAAAAGGATGCTTACAACTTCAAGGGTGGTGCATTGAAGCAAGTCAAGGTCTTCAGCGGTGGAGGTGGTCTTCCCAAAGGCCTCAAAGAAAGCTCAATAGCTGAAGAAGAATGGCGGTGGCAAGATATGCACAAGTAGCTATCAGGGCGTGCATCGACAATGAGTTCGTACAGGAGAACATTGTCAGGTGTGCCAAGGCTTGGGTGCACCAATACATGAAAATACTCACCGAGTCCATGTATAGCAGAAATCCTAGGATATATAAATCCTGATATTGTATCTTTATAATAGAGTGGAATACAATTGAACTTTTCTCTCTAAAAACTCTCTAATCTTCTCTCTCTCTGATTTCAACTTTAAGTCCTAAGTGCTGGCCATCTACTTTGTTTTTGTTCTCTCTAACAACTGATATCAGAGAGGTACCAGGATCCAACACTTAAAACCATCTGACATTGCCCCCAATGAACCTCGATCGATCATAAGTCCACTACACATACCAAAGTCTTCGATCTATGTTCAAACTCTAATAGAGTGATTTCCACTACCTATAAGTCATGACAAATGATAACTTAGCCCCATAACAAACTCCACGTAGTCTAAACGGTCCAATACTAGATGGTTATGGCTGTCATCATCAATTTATTACACGCTCTATCTATAAAAAAAATCCTCCAGATACATTTTTCTCCAAGCTCTCTTCTCCTTTCCATTACTCTGCTTCTCTATTTCTTGAGTACTCCATTTTGATTGGCTGGAGAACTAATTTGAGCATCGGAGGGTCTTGCTGGAGCCACCCACCTCCAATTTGGACTTTATTTTGCAAGTTCCATCGACGGCCTCACCTTTCCAACTCTAGCTTCCTTCGACGTCCTCATAGATTTTTGCACCAACAAAATTCTATTTTTTTTTATTCTCCTCCTATCTCCGAGATGTCTCGATTTATACACGAGACCTCTCGGTTGTGTTTCAAGATCTCTCACTTTAAATATGAGAGCTCTCAATTTTTTGAGGCATCTCATCTTCAAGATGAGAGCTTTCGAATTTCGGTTTATACACGAGACCCTTTTTTAATCAAACTTTCGAGAGGCCCCCTCTCTCGTTCATTCTTTTTATTCTTCAAGACCTCACCCCTCAAACTCTCCCAAACTCCCATCCACTCATCCAAACCTCTTGAATCACCGTTCCATTGCCCATTTTGTCCAAATTCGAGACTCTAATGGCTCCAAAGTAGAGAACCACCGCCGCCCAAAAATAGTCCTGAAGGAAAATCCTGATTTCCCGATCCAGGTTCGTCCAGATCTGATTAGATCAAGAGATATATTTCAAAAATTTTCTCTTGATCTCAATCAGATCTTGATAAGTTTTAGATCTGATTATTATTATTTTAATAAATAAAATAAAATAAGATAAATTAAATCAAATTTAATTTACTTGATTTGGGTAATCCTATTATCCTGTAGATGATCCTGATTGCAGCGGAAGGTTCTGGATCTTAGCCACGCAAGCGCATGGCCTCTACCGGTATCCACTTGGGTTGGATCTAGAGATCCTCTTCTTCTCTATCACACCTCCAAAAATCAGATCTGGATCTGATCTGGAGGATCTTCAAAACTCTTTTGAAGATCTGCAGTCGTCCTTTTGCAGCAGCGCAGCCTTCTTGCTTTTGATCGCCTTTTCTTGATCTGAATCGCACCAACCTAAATCCAAAACACTTTTGGACGTGGAGAGCAAGGGGAGAAGAGACTATGGCATGGAGAAGGAGGGGAGAGGCAGCCTTGGGGCGTGTCTAATAGCATTCAGAATTAGGGTTGGGCGCAGGGTCTTATTTATAGACCTCTTGTGATCCAACTCCTCTTCCTCTCAACCAATCACAACCCTTTGTGAAATCAGATCTAAATCTGATTGGTTGGAATAGAGACCCCTGGATTCCTCCTTAGAGGGCGCCTAAGACCAGTCAAACTGGATTCTTAGTAGAACTCTGATTGGAATCCAAAAGGGAGGTGGAGTCCTTGTCCAACAAGGACTCCTAGGCGCCTCCTACTTGGGCTCACGCCACCCTTGGCGTGCGCCCTTCTCCTTGCCAGGTTCTGGCAGGGGGACAGGCCCCCACCAGCTCTCCAATAGGTGCATGACATGTGGTCAAAAGTCAAAGGGTCAATGGTCAACGTTTGACCAGTCAAAGGTAGACTTTTGACCAAAGTCAAAGAACAAGAAATGGCAGGTGACCAAAAATGGCAGGTAATGTCTTACAAATAAGACAACCTATTCTGACTTGGACAACCTCCAGTCAGACCATATGAAGGCCTCTGATTGAGCACAAACTCCTTTGGCTCAGTCAGGACAACTTATTTATGATAGTAAAAGAAGAACGTTAGGTTCAATCGAGTGCTAGCACGATTTCCTTGAACCTAATTGAATCTCATTCAGATCAATTGAACTAGATCAGTTCAATTGATGATCACCAGATTCAAACCCTTGTTTGTGTGACCCAGTTAGGTTCAGTTCTGTATGGTAATGGGATATGTCATGATCTCTATCATCGACATCATCGAAACTCCTTTCGATGGATCAGAACTCTTCTGATTCGAACAGCTAGAATGATCGATCATCTAAATCATTCTAATTGCTCCCAAAATCCACCAGTGACACCTAGCAGTATATGGTGGCAACCCATCAGAGCTGAATGCGAACCTCTTGGTGCAGCTACCTGTGTGATTCAGTTCTTCTATCTTGAGCCCCGATCAGATTAGGGTTAAGGTGAACTCGTCAAACCCTAGTCTCTGTCATATGATGTAATCATTCGATTCGAGTCCAATGTGAAAATCTAAATAGAAACTCTTTCTATTATTTCACTCTACCATGGCCATGGATTTCTGGACTTGATTCTCATGATCATCATAGGGCTACTCCTCTACCACCGAGGTAGATAGATTCCATCTTGATGCAATCCAGTTCCTACAATGAACATGCTATAGCCAACATACACCTCAGGGTTCCATATGGCTAGGAGACCGAGTAATGGTGTAGTCAAACTATAACACCCTCAAGGTGAACTGCCGATGCATCTCAGGTCAAAGAACCAGACACACTACTGCAGCATCGAGTCAGTCATTGACGAGAAGGTAGACTTCCTAATGACTACTCGAGGTGGTCACGCTCAGTGCCCTCGTTCTCTAACGAGTACCTGTACTCTCGCTCCGGTGTCTCCACACCGTAGACTCAAGACTCATCTACTAAAGAGAAGCGATCGTACACCAACCTTCCGGATCAATCACCATCCTCGTGATGATCCTATGGTCGGGAGCTGTTTATGAGTTAATAATGATTATTCATGTCTTAAATTTTCAACTCTTGAAAATATGAATTATCATTACCATTAACTCAAAGGATGTATCACAGACACTAAATACACATGTGTGATAGAAAATAACCCATTTTCATTAATTATAGTCAAAATTATAATTTTGCCCCTAGAAGTGTATTACAAGTGTCAGCCAATTCTGGCTTCTAGGGCACATATATCTAACAATCTCCCACTTGTCCTAAAGCCAATTGGCTACAAGTCTAAGTCCCATCTTCTCAAGGTGGGCTTCGATCTTCTGCTGGCCCAACGGCTTTGTAAGTGGGTCTGCCACATTATCTGTGGAGTTGACTCTCTTGACCTCAACGTAACCCTTTCTCAAGGTAATCGCGGATGAGGATGATATCGCCGCTCAATGTGCTTGGATTTCTGGTGAGACCTCGGCTCCTTAGCAAGGGCTATGGCGCCATTGTTGTCGCAGTAATAGAGGAATGGCATCTGATGGCATTACTCCAATTTCTGCAGCAAACTTCTTGTACCAGAATGCTTCCTTTGCAGCCTCTGATGCAGCTATATATTCTGCTTCCATGGTGGAATCTGCTATCACAGTTTGCTTGGAACTCTTCCAGCTGACAGCTCCACCATTGCACACAAACAGACTTCCAGATGTCGACTTTCGATCATCTATATCGGACATGAAAGTCCGAGTCTGTGTATCCCTGGAACTTGGAGTTCTCCATTACCAAAGACCAACATCATATCCTTAGTTCTTCTCAAGTACTTAAGGATACATTTCACAGAAGTCCAGTGTTCTTCACCTGGATTTGACTGATATCTGCTTGTGACACTCACAGCATGGGCTATATCAGGTCGTGTACATAGCATGGCATACATGAGGCTCCCTATTGCAGAAGCATAAGGGATCTTGCTCATGCGTTCTATTTCCTCAGGTGTGCTGGGGCACATCTTCTTGGAAAGATGAATACCATGTCTGAAGGGTATTAATCCCCTCTTAGAGTTTTCCATACTAAACCTCTTTAGTACTTTCCTCTATGTACATCTTCTGTGAAAGTCCTAGCATCCTATTCGGTCTATCCCTATAGACCTTAATTCCTAGAATAAAGGATGCTTCACCTAGGTCTTTCATGGAGAATTCCTTGGACAACCACATCTTGACTGATGTCAACATGGGAATATCATTCCCAATAAGGAGGATGTCATCCACGTACAATACGAGGAAGACAACAGCGCTCCCACTGACCCTTTTGAAAACACATGGTTCCTCTTCATTTTTGATGAAACCAAACTTTTTGATCACATCATTGAAACGAGTGTTCCAGCTCCGAGATGCTTGCTTAAGTCCATATATGGACCTTTGCAGCTTGCAAACCTTGTGATCAGTATCACTGGATGTGAAACCTAGCGGCTGTTCCATATAGATATCTTCCTCAAGATATCCATTTAAGAATGCCGTTTTCACGTCCATTTGCCATATTTCATAATCGAAATAGGCTGCAACGGCAAGCAATGTGCGGATGGATTTTAGCATAGCCTACTGGGGAAAAGGTATCCTGATAGTCAATGCCTTCGCGTTGACTATAACCTTTTGCCACTAGTCTAGCCTTGAATGTCTCCACATTCCCATCTGCACCAATCTTTCTCTTGAAGATCCATTTACACCCAATAGGTACTATACCTTCTGGTGGATCTACCAAGGTCCAGACTTGGTTTGAGTGCATCGAGTCAATTTCTGACTTCATTGCCTCTAGCCATTTCTCGGAGTCGATATCTGATATCGCCTCGTTGTAGGTTTTGGGATCATCACCATGAGCACCATTACCTATGAGGAACATTTCCTCTACTTCCTCTGAAATAATACCTAAGTATCTTTCAGGGGGACGGAAAACTCTTTCCGATCTACGAGGTGGAGGAGGTAGTGTTCTTATTGGCTCAACCTGATTTGGTTCCAACTTGGTCCTTAGCTCGTTGTACTTGTGAGACTTTCTCATCAAGCTTAATCTGCTTTCCAATGCCGCTATCTTGAATAAACTATTTTTCAAGAAAGATGGCATGTCGACTCACAATCACATTGTGGTCTTCTGGAATGTAGAAATAGTATCCTAATGACTCTTTAGGATATCCTATGAATCGAGCTCTAAAGGACCTAAACTCTAACTTGTCCGCTTGTTGTCTTTTGACATGAGCCGGACAACCCCAAATTCTGAGATGACTCAGACTTGGTTTCTTACCGTGCCATATCTCATACGGTGTGGTAGGAACGGTTTTAGAGGGAACCCTATTCAGTAGATAAGATTGAAGTTAATAATGAATGTCCCCAAAGAAAATCAGGGAGGTCTGTGAAGCTCATCATGGATCGAACCATATCCAATAGAGTCCGATTTCTCCATTCTGAAACCCCGTTGAGTTGAGTGTTCCTGGTGGAGTCCATTGAGAGACTATGCCATTTTCCTTGAGATAGTCTAGGAATTTTCGGCTAAGGTATTCACCTCCTCGATCTGATCGAAGAACCTTAATGGGTTTTTCCAGTTTGTTTTTCTACTTCATGTCTGAATTCTTTGAACTTTTCAAAAGCTTCAGACTTGTGTCTCATAAGATACACATACCCATACCTAGACAGATCATCGGTAAAGGTAATGAAGTAGACAAAATTGCCTCTAGCCGGCACATCAAATGGGCCGCACACATCAGTATGTACTAGGGCAAGGAGATCTGTGGCCCTCTCCCCATGTCCAACAAAAGGGAGTTTAGTCATTTTGCCTTGAAGACAAGATTCACAAGTTGGATATGACTCAAAAGTCAATGGACTCAATAGCCCATTTTTCTCCAATTTGTTGATCCTATCTTCTGCTATATGACCTAATCTCAGGTGCCATAGATATCTATCGTTTGGACTATCCCTAGGTCGTTTGGCATTCACGTTTTGCTCGATAGTTAGAATAGGTACATCAATATGTAGCTGATAAAGACCATTAATAAGGAAACCATTTGCAATTTTATTTCTTTCATAAAGAATGTTACAATGGTCCTTAAAGAAGGTAATCACATAGCCTTCTTGTGCTAAGCATGAAACAGAAATCAAATTCCTGCTAGCTGCAGGCACATAATAACAGTCTTTCAAAACTAAGTCTAAACCAGATGGTAATCGAAGAGGGTATGTTCCCACGGCTACTGCAGCAACTCTTGCTCCATTACCGATGCGTAGGATCATGTCTCCATCCCTCAGCCTCCTGCTATCCTCAAGACCCTGCATAGAAGTGCACAGATGAGCACTAGAACCAGAGTCAAGCACCCAACTGGATGCAGAAGAAACCGTAAGGTTAGACTCAATAACGAGCATACCTCCAGAAGGACCTTCCTTCTTGTTCTTCAGGGTGGCCAGGTAAGTAGGGCAGTTCCGCTTCCAATGGCCGTCGCTGTTGCAATGGAAACACTTTCCTTTGCCATCGGACCTTCTTCTTCGGTTCTGCCTTCTTCTTCTTTGATCCTTCCACCTTTTGCTTTTTCACAGACTTCTTTTTCTTTCCATAAGACTTTCTTTTGGAAGAAGTCCATTCCATAGCAAGAACTGAGCCTTTAGAACCTTTCATAGAAAGCTCAGCGGTAACCAGCATATTCATTAATTCGGCCAAGGAATTTTGAAGTTTATGCATGTGGTAATTCATGATGAATTGCCCATATGCATCAGTCAAGGATTGCAGAATAATATCGTTCTGCAAGATCCAAGTCCAACTTCACACCGAGCTTCTCAAGCTCTTCCATGTCCTTGATCATTGTCAGACAGTGATCTTGGACTGACTGCCCATCACGCATCTTAGCCTTAAAAAGTCATTTCGTGACTTGATATTTGGCTGCGCGACTCTGTTCACCAAACATCTCCTGCAGGTGAGCCAACATTTGGCGAGCAGTCCCGATATCTTCATGTTGGCGCTGGAGCTCATCAGACATCGAGCCCAACATGTAAGTATCTGGCCTTATTATCTTCGTCAATCCATTTTTCCAGAGACGCTCTCTGTTCAGTGGATGGACGAGCTGGTAAGGTGGGAGGGTCCTGGTCCAAAACATGTGTTAACTTCTCTGAACCCAAAATAATTTTGTAGTTCCTGAGCCAATCTTTATAATTGGGTCCAGTCAGTCTATGTGTGTCTAGGATACGTGCCAAGTGGGTTGGACGCAGACATTTTTCTGTAGAGAGTCAAAGATTCTAGTTAGATACTGTAATTTTGACTTGACCAATTTGTTTAGAAATTTTATTTTTAAACAAATTAGCTCCCACTATTTTCTCGGATCCCTACACTCCCTCTGTAGAGATGCAAAAATCTCCGCGATTAATGATTTCTAGTGGGTGGTGCGGTCTCACCAACTGACTCATCACCTCACCTAACAGTTATTGGTGATGGGTTAGCCAATGAGTGAACAACTCTTGTTCAATGATTCTCTAATCATGGTGCACCCAAACTTGGTCTCTAATTCATGAATCTCACCGTATCCGGAATATTGATCCACTCCTTAGTTAAGTCAGACCCACCATTTGCATAGACTGGGTTCCTAATTGGAGTCTCTCACCGTATCCAAAATATTGAGCCCAACTCATCCTCCAGCCCATAGCATCCAATGCCTAATAGACATGGTTGCATCTTTCCCGGTGCAACTGAGCCACTGTATCCAGCCGAGAACAATCAACCCCGGGAAGGGCCCGCACATCTACAATGGTGGAAGACCTCAGACTTAATCTTTTCTTAGGGAGAATTGATTCAGGTCTCATTAAACTAGACTTGGCTTAGTCATAACAATTATGACTAACCTAGTGGCATGGGTTAGCTCGGATTATTGACCACCTCAGATCAGAACTGTGTCAACAGATATGGCCAGGTAAGTGAGACCGGTGGAAGGAATATGCCATTAACTCGTACAAGAACGCATTCAGGTCGAGTAGCTTCCAATTAAAAACCAGTCGGTCGTCTGTGCCAAACTTACCTTAGACACCAAATTGTTGAGTCAGAACCAATTGGGTTAGCCTACAATCCAGACTCTAACCTCTGAGCCTAATTAGGTCTTGCTTGATCGTGACTCGATCTTGACCCAGACTTAATCCTATTAGGCTGGTCAATTTAAGCATTGTTGATCCCATCTAACCAACTCTTGATTCGGTTTGATCAACCGCTTAGACCTAATTGAGCTACCCAAGCCCGAACCCAGTATTATGAATATGTCTTAGATCTGAAATTCTCAATTTTAGACCTAATTAATATTCCATAAACTTAATTCTTAATTAAGTTGGGTTCATAAACAAAATATGCACAATAAATCCTAGGGTTTCAGGATCTAGGGTTTTGCAGAAAGTAAGTTTTGGGTTTCTGATTAAGGACGAACACGCAGCACCCCTACACGTCATAAGAACACCCCATCGAATGGGAAGAGAGGGCCTTTAAACCCTTCTTCGTTCTTATGACCGGACGGCCAAGAGGAACGCCTTAATCAGGAACATGTAAATACTACAAAACAGTTATAGATCTATATCATATATCTCATATACAAATTTAGATCTAATCAATGGCATATTTTGCATACATCTCATGTATCAAATCATGCATGTTTTCAGATCTAAATTATCTCATAATAATCTAAAAAATTAGATTTAAATTGATCTAATCAAAATAAATTCTAATCTAGACAATTATGTAGAACTATTCTACAACTAGTCTAGACATGCATCAATCATATCTCATATGATATTTAAAATTAAATAATTTTTATTTGCTATTTTATCAGATGTTATTATAACACTTATAATATCAAAAAATAGTAAATAAGAAGATCTAAAATATGATTTAATCAGATTAAATCAAAGACATGCAAAACTATTCTATAGAACTATTCTATTCTAGAACTAGTCATGCATATCTTCATAATCTTAGATCCAAATTCATTTAATTTTAATTTTTTCTGATTTTCAGATCTGATCACATCTCATGTGACATCTGAAATCACTTTATTTTTTAATTAAAATAAAATTAAAATTCAGATCTAAATAATTTTAGAACCATGGCTCTGATACCAGTTGAAGGGAAATCCTGATTTTCCCGGTCCAGGTTCGTTCCAGATCTGATTAGATCAAGAGATATATTTCAAAAATTTTTCTCTTGATCTCAATCAGATCTTGATAAGTTTTAGATCTGATTCTTATTATTTTAATAAATAAAATAAAATAAGATAAATTAAATCAAATTTAATTTACCTGATTTGGGTAATCCTATTACCCTGTAGATGATCCTGATTGCAGCGGAAGGTTCTGGATCTTAGCCACGCAAGCGCCTGGCCTCTACCGGTATCCACTTGGGTTGGATCTAGAGATCCTCTTCTTCTCTATCACACCTCCAAAAATTAGATCTGGATCTGATCTGGAGGATCTTCAAAACTCTTTTGAAGATCTGCAGTCGTCCTTTTGCAGCAGCGCAGCCTTCTTGCTTTTGATCGCCTTTCCTTGATCTGAATCGCACCAACCTAAATCCAAAACACTTTTGGACGTGGAGAGCAAAGGGAGAAGAGACTATGGCATGGAGAAGGAGGGGAGAGGCAGCCTTGGGGCGTGTCTAATTAGCATTCGAATTAGGGTTGGGCGCAGGGTCTTATTTATAGACCTCTTGTGATCCAACTCCTCTTCCTCTCAACCAATCACAACCCTTTGTGAAATCAGATCTAAATCTGATTGGTGGAATAGAGACCCCTGGATTCCTCCTTAGAGGGTGCCTAAGACCAGTCAAACTGGATTCTTAGTAGAACTCTAATTGGAATCCAAAAGGGAGGTGGAGTCCTTGTCCAACAAGGACTCCTAGGCGCCTCCTACTTGGGCTCACGCCACCCTTGGCGTGCGCCCTTCTCCTTGCCAGGTTCTGGCAGGGGGACAAGCCCCCACCAGCTCTCCAATAGGTGCATGACATGTGGTCAAAAGTCAAAGGGTCAATGGTCAACGTTTGACCAGTCAAAGGTAGACTTTTGACCAAAGTCAAAGAACAAGAAATGGCAGGTGACCAAAAATGGCAGGTAATGTCTTACAAATAAGACAACCTTATTCTGACTTGGACAACCTCCAGTCAGACCATATGAAGGCCTCTGATTGAGCACAAACTCCTTTGGCTCAGTCAGGACAACTTATTTATGATAGTAAAAGAAGAACGTTAGGTTCAATCGAGTGCTAGCACGATTTCCTTGAACCTAATTGAATCTCATTCAGATCAATTGAACTAGATCAGTTCAATTGATGATCACCAGATTCAAACCCTTATTTGTGTGACCCAGTTAGGTTCAGTTCTGTATGGTAATGGGATATGTCATGATCTCTATCATCGACATCATCGAAACTCCTTTCGATGGATCAGAACTCTTCTGATTCGAACAGCTAGAATGATCGATCATCTAAATCATTCTAATTGCTCCCAAAATCCACCAGTGACACCTAGCAGTATATGGTGGCAACCCATCAGAGCTGAATGCGAACCTCTTGGTGCAGCTACCTGTGTGATTCAGTTCTTCTATCTTGAGCCCCGATCAGATTAGGGTTAAGGTGAACTCGTCAAACCCTAGTCTCTGTCATATGATGTAATCATTCGATTCGAGTCCAATGTGAAAATCTAAATAGAAACTCTTTCTATTATTTCACTCTACCATGGCCATGGATTTCTGGACTTGATTCTCATGATCATCATAGGGCTACTCCTCTACCACCGAGGTAGATAGATCCCATCTTGATGCAATCCAGTTCCTACAATGAACATGCTATAGCCAACATACACCTCAGGGTTCCATATGGCTAGGAGACCGAGTAATGGTGTAGTCAAACTATAACACCCTCAAGGTGAACTGCCGATGCATCTCAGGTCAAAGAACCAGACACACTACTGCAGCATCGAGTCAGTCATTGACGAGAAGGTAGACTTCCTAATGACTACTCGAGGTGGTCACGCTCAGTGCCCTCGTTCTCTAACGAGTACCTGTACTCTCGCTCCGGTGTCTCCACACCGTAGACTCAAGACTCATCTACTAAAGAGAAGCGATCGTACACCAACCTTCCGGATCAATCACCATCCTCATGATGATCCTATGGTCGGGAGCTGTTTATGAGTTAATAATGATTATTCATGTCTTAAATTTTCAACTCTTGAAAATATGAATTATCATTACCATTAACTCAAAGGATGTATCACAGACACTAAATACACATGTGTGATAGAAAATAACCCATTTCATTAAATTATAGTCAAAATTATAATTTTGCCCCTAGAAGTGTATTACAAGTGTCAGCCAATTCTGGCTTCTAGGGCACATATATCTAACAAGTCCATCACTCCTTCGACCAAAGCTAGGGCAAAGCGGTAGTGGGACATCTCTGAAGCATCTCCATCCACCCCTTCTTCAAGGTCTTGACTATTCCTCGCCACGAGGATAGTTCCAACAGGTCGGAATGTTGACATTAGATACCTAGGCAAGGAAAATTTTCATATTGGGTCATGGCTGAGGCAACAAGGTTCGAAGAAGTTGTGCTCTCTTGAGGCAAACGTATATCTGGACCTCATTAGAGAGTTCTTTAAGAATATTAACTTTGGGCAAGCATCAAGGATAGAATTTATTGTTAAAGGAGTTCATATTTCTTTGGATGAGAGGAAAATAGGGCAACTCTTAGAAGTACCTAGGTCAGGGGCAAGCTATTTGAGTTTAGGTAATAAAAATGAAGCTTTAAAGTGTATTTTGGAAAGAAAAAATATGGATGAAAATCAATAATTAGTTTCGAGTCATCTCTTAGTGGAAATGAGACTATTACATTGCATAGTGAGTTATATAATTTTTCCAAAAGTCGGAAGGCATGACTGGGTAGGCAAAAAAGAACTGGCTGTTATGTACTAAATGGTAACTGGGACACCTATAAACTTTCCATCCCTAATGCTTCAACAGTTGAAAGACATAGCCAACAAAAGCAAAGCCTGTCTACCCTACGGGATGATTTTCACTCTAATCTTCAAAGATTTTCATGTCAACCTAGATGGTGAAGATTTCAAGAAATTAGCACACATTGACTACATAAATAAGGAAACTTTGAATAGAATGAAGTTTATAAGGAAGGATGATAGGTGGGTGAGGGCAGAAGAAGAAACTGCTACTTAGAATGAGCCTGAGGAGCATAGGCCTCCTCCTTCTCCACTCTCACCCTCTATAGCTGGACCTTCATTCACCATACCTAGGTCTCCACATACTCCACAAGGGCCTCCAAGTCAATTTTCTGCACCTTCCTCTGATTTTGTTCAAGAAAGTTTAATTGAAAGGGTGGTAGAGAAAGTAGTTCAACAAGTATCTGAAAGGTTCATTGATCTCCTCTCCAATGTAAAGCATCAACTATTGGTGAGTATTGAAGAACAAAGAATATCTTCTGAGGGATAGACTGAAATGCTTAGCTAGAAACTTAGTGGATTATCACAAAAGCTTGAAATTTTGGAGAAGGAATAGCATGGGTTGTCACCTCAGATTGAACTTCTATTATCCGAGACTGCAAGAATTGTAAGAAGACTAGAGGAGAACATCATCACCCAGTGCACCACTATTGAAGTCCTCATCAAATCATTATGGTAGATTATGGATCAAATTGATAGTCTTGGATCTTGGACTCCATCCACTTTTCGACCCTCGCCATCTTCTCGACCTGCACCTCACTTATCATCCTCTGGACCTAGATCTTCATCTGAACCACTCATAGAATTCATCTCTGATAAGAAATAGGTCTAGTTCTTTTTACTTGTTTATCTATGTTGCTTGGTGTACATTTGAGTATATTGGTATAGATCTACATTTTGTAAATCAATAAACCATTTTGTCTTTGTAATCTCACTTCTCTAAAATGGAATCAAATTTTCTTTAAAATATTCTTGTTCTTTTGCTAAATTGCTCTCCTCTCTTACATTTGTGTGATTTTGATGCTGACAAAAAGGAGAAGAAAAATAAGAGAAAAGATATAAGGGGGAGAAAATATACGAAAGAATGAATTCAGAAGAAAATATATTCAAGAATAAATTCCTTAATCTCATATTAAATTTTCTCAATGTAATACTAATTAATCCCGTACAAATCAAAAGAGCATACATTAAGGGGGAGTATTAATACAACAATTGGTATATCATTGGAAATTTAAGTTCTTTTAAAATCAAGAATTTCATATTCTTTCATTCATTAATACATGATATACATATCGCTTACATTCTTTTTATGAAATGCTTTGATGTTTTGTCATCATCAGAAAGGGAGAGATTGTTGACCCCCTAAATGATTTTGATGATGACCAAATATTAAAATAAATGATTACTAATATATTTTTTTTTAAGTATTCAAATATCAGAAGAAAGAGAGCTCTTTGATCAAAACAAGGATGACACAAAGTTCAATTCAAAAAAAAATCAAATCCACTTGTTTGGTAGCAAGAATTCCCACAAAATTATCTTAGATCAATTCTTGAGACATCTCCTAAATTTTTTGAGAGCTCTCATAAAGTCTGGCATGCTCAAGCAAGGCTCTAGCATGCCCTCGAGAGGTCTCGAGTTAATCTTGAGATGTCTCATTCTCAGAAGATAGTTTCTATGATCTAAGAGCGAGAGGTCTCGTAGTTCCAGCGAGATGTCTCATTTAGAACCGAGAGCTCTTGATCTTAGGCGATACATTTTTTTCAGAAAGTAGATTTTTGAGCATCTAAGAATGAGAAGCCTTATGGCCAAATTGAGAGGTCTCGATATTTGATGAGAGATCTCGAGACACGGTGACAGCTTTTCAACAGACTATTCTAGATTTATTTTTCTTGCTTTCAACGACTAGCTTTTACTCTCCAACGATCGAATTTCATTTTTTCTGAACTCAAATCATATCCAAGTTAGAGGAAATTCTCTAGATATAAAAGGGAGAAGAAGTATTTTTTGGATATTAGAGAAATCAAAAAAAAATGAGAGAAAAGCAATGAATGCCCTATTTTTCACGAGCAATCCTTTTCACTCAAAGTTTTCTCAAGCATTGAAGTGCAATAACTCCCAGCATTCAAAGAGGTATTCAACGAACTACAACGACAACCATTCAGCTCATTTTAATAAGCATTGCTTGTTGTAAATCTTTCTTATTTCTTTCCATATACTTGATTTCAGTAGGGGCTAAAACTTAGAATTTGGGGCTTTGCTCCCCATTGATTGGTTTGTATTAATTTGTCTAATTCTTGTAAGGATCGTGGTTGGTGAACCTAGAAAAAAATCAACTGAGTTTTGGGATAGTGAGCCTGAAAAAACTATCCAGCTATAATCTTGAGGGATTATAGTGCAATTTTTAGGAGTCTTACTTGGAAAGTGGACGTAGATGCTGAAAGTACATTGAACTACTATTAAAACTTCTTGTTTGTGTGTATACTCTTGTCTCTTACATTTCTTAGATCTCACATCTTACTCACATAACTTTCAAATGTTTACATTGCATATATCTATTTTAAATTTTGGAAAACTTAATTCACCCCCCCTCCCTCTTAGGTTGTCTAGCTGGGCAATAAGAAGGATTACATCGAGGTCAAGAGAGTCGACACTGTAGATAATGCGGCTGATCCACTAACAAAGTCATTAAGCTAGCAAACGATCGAAGCCCACCTTGAGAAGATGGAACTTAGATTTATAACCAATTGGCTTTAAGTCAAGTAGGAGTTTATTAGATGAATGCCCAGAAGTCAGATTAGCTGATACTTGTAATACACTTTCTAGAAGTATTTTTATAATTTTAACTTAAAATTAATAAAAAATTATTTTATTCTATCATATTGTATATATAGTATCTATGATACATTCTTTAAGTTAATGGAATGCTAATACATATTTTTAAGAGTTGATAATTTAAGATATGTATTTTTTATAATTAACTCATAAACTGCTCCTGACTATAGGATCATCATAAGAATGGTGATCAATCTAGAAGGTTGGTGTACGATTGCTTTCTTAAAATAGATGAGTCTTGAGTCTACGATATGGAGACACCAGAGTGAGAGTATAGGTACTCGTTAGAGAATGAGGGTACTAAGCATGACCACCTTGAGCAATCATAATTAAGTCTACCTCTCGTCAATGATTGAGCTTAATGTTGCAGTTGTGTGTTTGGTGAAGGAAAATCCTGATTTCTCGGTCCAGGTTTGTTCAGATCGGATCAGATCAAGAGATATATTTCAAAAATTTTTCTCTTGATCCCAATCAGATCTTGATATGTTTCAGATCTGATTCTTATTATTTTAATAAAATAAAATTAAAAAATAAATTAAATCAAATTTAATTTACCTGATCTGCGTAATCCTATTACCCTATTGATGATCTTGTTTGCAGCGGAAGGTTCTGGATCTTAGCCACGCAAGCGCCTGGCCTCTACCAGTATCCACTCGGGTTGGATCTGGAGATCCTCTTCTTCTCTATCACACCTCCAAAAATCAGATCTGGATCTGATCTGAAGGATCTTCAAAACTCTTTTGAAGATGAGCAGTCGTCCTTTGCAGCAGCGCAGCCTTCTTATTTCTGATCGCCTTTCTTTGATCTGAATCGCACCAACCAAGGTCCAAAACTCCTTTTGGACGTGGAGAGCAAGGGGAGAAGAGACTATGGCATGGAGAAGGAGGGGAGAGGCAGCCTTGGGGCGTGGGGTTTCTCAATTGAATTGCTTTTTTTATCTGAGTTGGGCGCAGGGTCTCTTTTATAGACTAAGCATGATCCAACTCCTCTTCCTCCCAACCAATCACAACCCTTTATGAAATCAGATCTAAATCTGATTGGTGGGAATAGAGACCCTTGGATTCCTCCTTAGAGGGCGCCTAAGACCAGTCAAAGTTGGTTCTTAGAAGAACTCTAATTGGAATCCAAAAAGGAGATGGAGTCCTTGTCCCACAAGGACTCCTAGGCGCCTCCAACTTGGGCACACGCCTAGGGTGGCGTGCGCCCTTCTCCTTGTCAGGTTCTGGCAGGGGGATAGGTCCCCACCAGCTCTCCAATAGGTGCATGACATGTGGTCAAAAGTCAAAGGGTCAATTGTCAACGTTTGACCAGTCAAAGGTAGACTTTTGACCAAAGTCAAAGAATAAGAAATGGCAGGTGACCAAAAATGGCAGGTAGTGTCCTACAAATAAGACAACCTTTTTTGACTTGGACAACCTCCTGTCAGACCATATGAAGGCCTGTGTTTGAGCACAAACTCCTTTGGCTCAGACAGGACAACTTATTTATGATAGCAAAAGAAGAACGTTAGGTTCAATCGAGTGCTGGCACGATTTCCTTGAACCTAATTGAATCTCATTCAGATCAATTGAACTAAATTAGTTCAATTGATGATCACCAGATTCAAACCCTTGTTTGTGTGACCCAGTTAGGTTCAGTTCTGTATGGTAATGGGATATGTCATGATCTCTATCATCGACATCATCGAAACTCCTTTCGATGGATCAGAACTCTTCTGATTCGAACAGCTAGAATGATCGATCATCTAAATCATTCTAATTGCTCCCAAAATCCACCAGTGACACCGAGCAGTATATGGTGGCAACCCATCAGAGCTGAATGCAAACCTCTTGGTGCAGCTACCTGTGTGATTCAGTTCTTCTATCTTGAGCCCCGATCAGATTAGGGTTTAGGTGAACTCGTCAAACCCTAGTCTCTGTCATATGATGTAATCATTCGATTTGAGTCCAATGTGAAAATCTAAATAGAAACTCTTTCTATTATTTCACTCTACCATGGCCATGGATTTCT